>JAGDQP010032764.1:6961-21084 GCA_022664845.1 Lepisma saccharinum | reverse complement strand
ATAGGGCGCCTGACCAGCTGCAGGGTCCTTAATTGCCCGGAGGTTCGACACATCCTAGAACAATAACATAAAATATATAAATCACATGAAATTGTATTTTCTCTGACGAAATTACATATCAAAAATCATGTATAGAACGCAGGTAGCATCTGTTGTTACTAGAAAAGAAAATCTGAAACAAAATTATTATTAATCGTTTGTAGTAATATACAATGCTGGCCATTAAAAATGCAACATCAAGGAGATATCGGATTAATGCAAAATATGTAGTGCGTGGAAAGATAAATAACTCATTAGCACGACAGCTCCGTGACCTATCAGAGGCGCCGGGTATGCCATCTAGGAATAGTAATCAGAGGCAGCCCAGAGAACCACAGTGCAGTGGTATACAACTGTTGGTGTGTGTATGTGTGGTCGAAAGGTTCCTCGTTATCGAACACGGCACCCTGCCAGCAGGTTTCCACCTTAGATTGGCGAAGGACTGTAGCATATCGAAAGTGAAGTTTATCCTTCCGCGATATTAGTGCCCATATTAGACGGACTGCGTTCATATTGCAGCGCAAATGGACTCGATGGGTCCACGAAGATACTATGCAGCGACGTGCCGGAGCCCAACAACTGCGCCATATCGCGAGTCGCGAGAACAGACGGCTTGTGTGTATGGCTCTGGCGGATCGAGCAGCAACATCCCGAAAAGTGGAGAACGCACTGGCAGATGCTGCACAGCGCCCAGTGTTCGCACGAACAGTTGTACGTCGTTTGGAAGAGTACGTCATATTTGCATGGTGCCTATTGCTGCGACTTCCACTGAGCGCAGCACAGGTATGAAAGAATATACTGGTGTTGCCAACTCCGCGCATCGAGAGCCGAATGGCAGGACATCCTCGATTCAGGCGAATCCCGCTTCTGTCTGCACCATAGTGATGGCCGCTTCCGTATCTGGCGGTACCGTGGCATTAGGCTAGGCGACGTTCGCGTTTTGCATTGCCACGTCGAGTAGGTCCGGCACCAGGTGTTATGGTGTGGGGTACTATTGTATTCCACGCCTGTTCGTGTCTCCTAGCCATTGACTGACATGATTGTAACCAGCCAACAGTACACTGACAATGTGTTGGACCCGGTTGTTATCCCTTTAGTGAAGGCCCTGCCAGAGACTATATTTCAGCGGAATAACGCGCGTCCGCAATTGGCACGTGATGTCTTAGTCTTTCTGGCTAGACACAATGTTCCCCTGATTCCTTGGCCGGCACGTTCACCTGATCTCAATCCGATTGAACATGTCTGCTTCATGATTGAAAAACGCCTCTCAATGCCAATGACCTTGCCCAGCTACAGTTGATGAGCTGTGTCATCATGCCGAAGCTGTGCCATGGCTTGTCATAACCCAGGAGGACATCCAAGGATGCATGCCTCGCCGTGTTGCAACCGTTCTGAACGCCAATAGTGTGCCCCACAGGCTACTAACCTTCAGCAGTTCTGTTCCGCTATCGCCACGTTGTCACGTATCATACAGAACAGTAAGTTTAATCATTGCTGCTAGTACCTTACTGAATCTATCTGCCAAATTTGCGGGCTGCTATCTTTTCTCCTTTTTGGTGTTGCATTTTTAATTGTGAGCAGTGTGTCTGTTTTAACAGCACCATTAGCTCTATAGAAATATTGCTACAAGACACTCACAGTTAAACTAAATTATATGAAAAACGAATAATTTTATTACTAAAGATAATAGTTTTATCTGTAATCTTGCTAATTCGCAATTTTATGTTCATTGCTGAATAAGTTCACAGAACTAACGGCAGGTGACAGTGCGGTTTAGTAACATTCTACTGCCTGGTGAGGATAAAAGGAACTCATTACAGGGTTATGCTATTAAAGCTCTCTTACTTTCACGTAACATTCAGAAAAAGATAATTTTAATTATTTAATTATAATGGATTATACTTTTTTAATATAACAGAAGAACAAACTAATCTATAAATAGAAAAAAACTTTGTTGCCTTTTAATATTCTTTTTATTTGAAATCAAAAGAAAGGAAATAACTCTTATTGTTTCACAATTATTATTAGAAATATTGGCAGTAATAGCAGAAGTAATAATAATAATAATAAGCAGAAGAAGGAGGAGGAGGAGGAGAAATGTAGTAAAATTCTAGAACAATTCATACTTAACATCTAAAAGAGGAGGCAATTTGTTATTAAATTTACAACAACAGAGTAAACCCTAGTAAATTACGTATGCAGGGTGTTACAATAGCACCAACAAAATTACCTCACGAAATTCCTGATATGAAAATAAGAAAAAAGTATACCATCGAAGGTACAAGAATGCTTAGTCTCCGCGCTATAGGCTGCCGAAACCGTAGGAAACTGAACTAGTTAAGCTTGATATTTCTAATATCATGAACAGTAACTGAGGGGACATTGTACTCAGAATTACTCAAACCTGCTTCATTCAAGAATGATTATTCTATAACAGTGCAATGGGTGTGCAAGAAATTCTTTGAAAGAAGAAGGGGATTCATAGAAATTCTCTAAAGTAAATGTGGTTGAAAATCAGCGTGAATGGGACTACTTTCCATCAAGTAACAATATTTCATTTGCGGTAAGTCGATATTTCAAAGAGATATCCGTTGCGGAAAGAATTTTTATAGCGTGGTCGCATAACAAACTGGAGTAAATTACGTACATTTCAATGACTGGAATATGAATATTTGGATAGAGAAGGTTTGAAGTCATTCTGGGTATCATGCACCTCACCTCAGCTCTAAAGTTCATTTTCCAACACATTCGGTAGTCTATAGTGTCTGAATGTAGCATTTGTGCACCCTTCATGGCCCATACTTTTCTTCTTATTTTGGTGGCAGGAATCCCCTCACGTGATTTTGTCGGTGCTATTTTGCAACACACTTTATTATTTCAATTATCCTATAGTAACAATACCAGGAGAAAATTACATATAATTTTCTCGCAGTATAGCTTCTAAACATTCCACGCATTTTAAATTTACGTGAAATAACCATAAATTTGGATTACTCGAGACACAATTGTTATAGGTGTATTGTCGTCATATATGTACAGAGTGATAACGTAATGCATCGACAAATTCGAGGGATTCTAGTACATCAAAAATAAGGAGAAAACCTTAGTCAACGGGGTAGAAATTTTCCTGCTTTTCGGAGCTACAGACTTTCGAGAGCGTGGGAAAATGAACGTTAGAGCTTCATTTATATCTTGAACTTTATTTATGATACTTAGGGATCTAAGGCTCAGGCCGGGATATGGGAAAGATGTGCGGGAAGTACGCGGCCAGGAAATAATGTTAATGTACCACCTCGGCATTAGTCTGGTGTGACTGAGGAAAAACACTGGAAAACCATCAGTCAGGATTGTTAGCCGCTGGAACTAAATCCAGGACGTCCCAAATGCTAAGCCAACGCCCTACCACTGACCTGCAGCGGCTCTGCATTAGAGCTTCAAATTTCCAGTAGCATCCATCATTATATTATAAAATACTTCAAACCTGATGACGTCTTTGATAATATCATGACCCATTAGTATTGTTAGTAGCATTTAAAATATGGACTCCCACGTTTATGTATATATATAAACCGAATAAAAGTTCCCAAAGAAATGTTTCAATTTTACAACGTTTTCTCTATAAAGTTCAACATTTTGCTTGTGTCACAAAGATGTACAAATATTTCCAAAGTGTGTGATTTGTTATTAACGTCCTAAACGAGACAGTGAGTTTGTAAGCACGACACTCGCAGTTTTTTGTTTAGTGTGTTCCGAACCACTCAGTGCAATAGACCTCGGTGGGAATTGAGCCCGTGACCAGAGGCAGAGAAAGGACGAGTTCTAACCTCTCGGCCACTCCGAGTTCATTATATTTCAATTTACAATCTCTCTAGTTGGCTGAAAGGAAATAAATCATTAAAGGTTAAAAAATACATTGGCGTCAATAATAAATTTACTACTATCACATATTCTCATGCAGACTTGAAAGACCAAATTAAATTCGTAGTTAATGTGTACCTAGTAAGTCCATTGTCTGCCTTGAGCTTTTCAGGTAACACAAACAAGGAAGAAAGACAATGGAAAGTACAAAGGTTTGCACACAACTGTGCTGTATGACTCTTACACTCACCATTTAGTCGACAGCTGATTTGGGATACTGCACATTATCCTGTTATCACGAGAAAACAGGATAAAGAGTCTCTGAGTTAAGCAAAACAAAAACTCGTTTCAGTTTGTGCTTACATACGAAGTGGCAGGCCATAAATAAAATTTACGATACTAAGTGGTGACTATATAAACATTTTAAAATATTCCTTCATAACTCCGTAAGTTTTACCAATAAATAAAAGAATATAGTTTTTCTTTTTAAAAGAGTTTCACTGATTACTAATGGTAAACAGTCGTGTATTCACGGTGGTTCAGCGGTAGAGTGCTCACCTCTGGTGTGCGGAGTCTCCGGCTTGTGCCAATGTGACCTTTTAAAGCAAGGTAGGTGGTCAAGATCTTCTGAACAAGACTGTACAATACAAGGTACGGACCACCGCACTAAACTTTCTCGTTCCCATCAATTAAATAAAATAATACTGTAGTTATTACTGAAACATTTATTTATGAAATATGAACAAAATCGCCAGAGAAGTTTTTGAGAAAATCGCACATTTTTATTTTCACCTTTTAGTAGACTACCCTTCTTTTTTAGGGGTAGAAAGAAAATTCGAAAAACTACGCTAGATAATCTTACAAAACCTTTAGTTTAAACTTTGGTCTCGATACGTTGAACGGTATGGCCTCTAGGTAGGCTTGCCAGACGTCCCGGTTTGGCCGAGACAGTCCCAGTTTTCGGTTAGGACCCCGGTGACCCGGCCGGTTTACTTCGAGTCCCGGAAAAAATTGAACTGTATCAGACATCTTCGAAACTGTTTTTTACTTATCAGAACGTGTAAAAATATAAAATGTTTACATATTATTATAAATTTAGATACCCTGGGCTGTATAAATTAATAAATATAATCTTACTCCTTTTAAAATTTTCAGTAAAATCTACTCTGAAAGTCCCTAAAAAATAACCAAAATGCTCCTATTTTTTTTCAAAAATTCCCGGGGGAAGTTACCAGGACGCACCCGGTACCCCGGACCCCTCTGTGCCCCGGTTGAACATTTTAGAAATCTTGCAAATCTACCTCTAGGCAGTGGTGATTTCAGATTTCCCACGGGGGCTACTTCAATACAAGGGGAATGAGAAATAGTACTGTGAATATACTGATAACTGACATTGAGGATTAAAAGATACGAGGTTCCGAACGTGGGAGAATTCAGTAGCTCCAGGAGCAACTTGTTCCCCTCTGGTCACCTCCTGAAATCATCATTGTTTTCAGGCGGGTCGCGGGCAGTGTCGGACTGGTCCCCCCGGGGCCAGGGTTGGAAGAGCAGTTTAGGGGGCCCCACGGTAGGAGTCGTATACATCCCGTCATTTGCTTCGGATCCGAGGCATACAACTTCATGTTTTTCTTTTCAGCGTCCCGTCTTTTCTGGGATCCACTCTTATACGACCGCTTCATGACAGACACTTCATAACACTGGCAGCAAGCAATCAGTAACTTAATTGTTAACTCACCATTGTTCTTCTGAAAAGTGTCTGATTGAAAATTACAAAAAGGTTGTCGCTTTTGACACCCGCGCAAGGTAGACTTGAGGGGAGGGGGAAATAGACGTACAAGCGATAAGAAACTTGCACGTGTTGCTTAGTTGATTGTTGAGGTGACAATGGGCTAGTTACTACATTTCATAAAAACCAGAAAAAAAATGAAGAAAAAGGTCAAAGAAAACATAAAGAAAAGACAAACAAGAAGAAAAATAATACATTATATTCTCGGTGTTGGTATGCGTACAGAAATATGCTCATCAATTTATTTTCGAACATAATGCACCTGCATATGAAATATTCATTTTATGTTAAAAAATCCTTAAATATGTATTTACATATGCACTATGCAAAATGTGTCATTACCCTAGCCCTACTGATAACATAAATTCGATTACTGTAATGTAGAAAAGCGGTCCCATTCTGTTTGCTCTATTGTAAATTCAGGCTATAATGATCATCTTAATTGAACAAAAAATGACGGATGTGCCATGTTTTCTAAATGCTATTTCTGTTGTACATCGCAGTAACCTTTGGGAAGGAACCAGTAAGGCATTTGGAGCCTTATGGACGTAATAAGATCTACAGTTATCTTTCTGATGTCTGTGGGAATACTCAGTGACGTGCATCTGATGTAGGCCCGAATTTCGTGGTTCCTTTTATTAAATGTTGTAGATAGTTACATAAGGATTTAAAGAATTACCATTTTGAAAACAGTCTCACAAATCAAGATATATATATATGAAACAAACTATGAACTATTTTCTTCGATCTCCGACCTTTTTTTTCTTGATATATTGAATTTTAATTCACCCTGTATAATAGGGTGAACTTAATACCACAGTATCCCCTGTGGTTGAGTGGTAACACTCGCTGTCTTGCAATCACGGAATCCCAGGCTCGATTATCAGCGGGAACAGAAGTGGTTTGCAATGAATGTGAATTTTATTTTAAGGCCTTTAGGCAACTATGGTTCAGGCCGTATGGGATGAATTGCTGGAATGAAGAAAGTTGTAGGAAACGGCACAATCCCGAGAAAGCCCACGCACACGGTGTTTGTCCACCACAAAGCCCACATGGCATGAGCAGGTATCGATTCGACGACCCCTAGCACCAGAGGTGAGCGCTCTACCAACTGAGCCACCGTGGCTCCAGAAGTGGCTTGGGGCCCGAAATAAGCTGAAGGTCTTGTCCTTAGAAAGTTATTTTTATTCGATGGAAGGCAATGACAAACCACCACTGGTTCACTTTGTTCTGCGACCTTGTGAGCCAGGACCTGCTTTCGGGAAGAACACCTATCATCTTATCAATAATATCTGGGAACAAAAAGAAATTAAAAGAAGGAAAAGATGGTAAAAAAAATGCTTGGTCGTCCGAACGAATTTGAAAACTAAAAAAAAAATATAAAGATTTCATGTTAAAGCCAAGGCCGGATTTATGCATCTAGGCGCCCTAGGCTCATGACTTTCAGCATCCACACTCCTCCCTTTTCCTTACCCCCTCCCGACCTTATCACTTCACACCTGCGCATTATGACAAAATACTTTACTCGGTCCTCTCGCCATTTAGTAATTATAATCCTAACAAGATAATAATTATTTAACTCTGCTAATGTTGTTACTTATGTAAGAAAAAAGAAATTAAGTTTACAGAATTGAACCCTGCAGTGTATCAGTTGGATTACCGGTCCACCCGTCAATACGTCGCTCCTAAAAACTAGCAACTTCAAAGTTACAAATTCTCTAGAAATGGACAAAAGCGACACTACAAACTCATTCGCTGCATTGAATACGTGGCCAGCTTTTTGAATGTTGAACACCATCTCCGGAAATATTTATCTCCTAAAGATATAAGCTTAAGTTAGGGACAAAATTTATGCTTGTTTCTACTGCCATAAAAGAAAGGTTCGAATATTTTTAGGTCTTTACCCATATTTGGATCAGACCCACCCCGGGAACTAAATTATTCCATCGCCATTTTCTTCGTCCACGCAAAGTCAATGATTATTTTCTTCACACGATCGCCTTATAATTACATAATATTAAGGTCTACATAAAATAAAATAAATGTATTAAAGTATCCTACTACATAGTATGAAGTAAACTTACCTTATTTTACTTTTAAAAAAAAACACTTCCTTTCGTTGATTTTCTTGTGCATTTTTGTCGCAGAGGGGAAAGAAGATAGATGGCGCAGTACATTTGCCTGTGTTGCCAGTACATTTGAAAAAACAGACAAAAACAACAGGGAGAGATTCTATTTAAACACCAGGAGACTATAGCAAATTCTTAGGGCTCCTTTCCAAATACGCTTGCGTTGCTTGCGATTTGGTTGAATAGACAATTGAAAGACATGTTACAACATGTAATAAAATCACACCACAAAATCACACGTGTTTCAATTGGCTATTCACCCAAATCGCAAGCAAAGCAAGTTTTCATGAAAATGAGCCCTTACCGAGCCGCCGTAGCTCAGTGGTATGTAGGTCCAGATGGCTGAGTGACTAGTGCAAAAGTCTACCGACCCAAGGATCGTGGGCTCGAATCCTGCCTCGGGCATGGATTTTGTGAGTGTATTTTAACAATACATACAACACAACATACACAGTTTTGAACAGTTGAGAACATTACACAATAAAGCCGCTTAGGCCAAATTAAAAAAAGTTAAGAGCGTTGGCGTAGCATTCGGGAGGTCATGGATTCGATCCCAGTGGCCGACCATCCTGACTGAGATTTTAGCAAGTTTTTCCTCAGTTACACCAGGCAAAGGCTGGAATTACGCCTTGAACATAGACCCTGACAAATCCTTTCCCCTTCCCTATCACGGCTTGAGCCTTAAATGCCTAAAGGCCTTAAATACATAAAATTCAATAGCAAATTATTGTTAAAGCAATGTTTCTATCAAATAAAAAAGTATTTAATGAATATTAACGTGATATTAAAGATGTTTATTATTGTTTGACTTCAAGTTAGTATTTGAACGCAAGCCTGGGATTATAAAAAACATCGGCAAGTAGTAAAACATCGCAACGCGTTGGTTACGCATTTGGGGAGCCCTGGGTTCAATACCAGAAGCCAACCATCCTGACTAAGGATTTGCAATGTTTTCCTCAGACGCACCAGACAAATGCTGATAAAGTATTCCTTAACTACGGCCTGCACCCTTTCCTCTACCCCATCACGGCCAGAACCATGCAGAGATGAATGAATTAAATTCGAGAAGTAAGTAGGAGGAACTGAATTCTTATTTTCGACCTTTAGGCAACTTTTTTGCTCAGGCAAAAGGAATCATGATGAGAGACTCTGTGGAATGAAGAAAGTGGAACGAAACGGGAGAACCCGTGAAAAGTGTAGACAGTGCAAAAAAAGAAATCTAGTATAAAAACAGTAGACCTGGCAACGATACTTGAAACACCTGTGTATAGAATATTATCTAAATCAAAACAGGGTAAGAAAATGGCGCATTAAAAGATCAATAGTCCAAACCAGTTTCGAAAGAAATGTACCTTTTTTTTTACACACACACAGCGCATATAACAACTGTATTTGAATATTTCACCATTCAATATTACATGGAAGGAAACGTTTTTTTTTTTTACCTTTAGTTTTAAGAGGCAGAAAAAAGATAATGTTTTAATAATAATAATAACACAGCCGCCGTGATTATGAGGCCTCCGTACAAACGCTGCGTCTGTTTGTGTGTGTGTGTGTGTTCTAATACTTTTATAGTGCTGGACAAATGACAAACAATAATGAAATTTTCGAAAGCGACCCCAATAATACTTGTGAATGTGAATGAAATTAACTGCCTGATATTTTCATTGTTTATTTTTGCTGAGAAATTAGAATACCCGAAATTGCATAGGCGTATAAAGTCGTAAATTATGCATATTCTAATTTCTCATCTAAAATAGACAATGTCAAAATCTCAGACAGTTCATTTTATTCACATACGCAAATATTACTTGGCCGTTTTCCGAAATTTCGTTATTGTTTTTCATTTGTACAGTATCCTTAAAAATATGAAACCTCACACACACAAGAAGCAACGTTGGTACGGAGGCATCTTAATTGCTCTCACTTCGGAATGGAACCTGGTGCTCTCTTACTGGGTACCCTATCATACTGCCGGGAATTTGGCCTGAGGTTTTCAAGGGTGTTCTTCAGTCCCACAAGATGAATGTCAGGGTGGTACCTCAACTGAACGCTTGACCGCTTAATACGTAAACTTAGTACGTGAAGCATTAAAGTCATCCTCAAGGCTGCATTTAAAAAAGCGTTTCATGAGCATAAATAAGTCATACAGCTGAAAATGATCTTAGTCCCTGCTTTTCTTGAAAAAATATGAGGAGCCAAAAATACAAATTATATAGAGTGTAATTTGAGCTATTACTGGCGTATAATGTATGGGCTTAGATAATGACAAAATATAGTAAACGTAAAAAAAGTGTAAAAATATGTACAGTAGGTGAGAATAAAGTATACCAGATATAGTGTCCCGTTTGTGCTAAAAATGTTCAAATTGTGCACCAAGAAAAATAGTGCTTTAAAGGTGCTGAAAAAGTATATACAAATTACTACAATTTTGCTTGGAACACATTCGAAAACTTTAACAGCAATTTTTTACATAATTCGTACACTTTTAAAACAGATTCCCGCTTTTGAAAGTGCCCTGAAAGTGTAAGAAAGTATTTTTTTTTTTACAGTGTACCCAGAAACAAGCGCGTAACCAGCTTTTTACTGCATCAAAGATCTGAATAATCTCACCTTTTTCATCCGTATATTTTGACAAATACAATATATTCAAATATCCGGTGTGAAATTATAGCCTGAAGATCCAGTTCCATGATACAATTAAGCTGGGTGTTTGCGTTCGTATAAATATCAATTAGACTCACTCAATAATACTACAACTATATATTCATTGAGAAATTCAATTCAATTTTCAACTATAAATGTATTAACAAACAACAGCAAATTATAACTACAAAAACAATTAACAAATGCGATTAGACTAGTCTACAAATAATAACAATGCACATACTTACAAAATTTAACCAAATACGTCGTCCTTAATCGCAGTCAACATCATGCTGGATTGTATCTCAATTTAGATATTATATAGCAGCGTTTCTCAACTTTTTTCAGTCCAAGGACCAGTTAGGAGTCTAAAAAAAATTCTGCGGACCACTAAATTATTTGTTACATATTCACAGAATACCTTCCGTTGATGTGCACTGTGCCACTTACTGCTTAATAAACGTAAACAAAACTGTTTTGAATATAGATACAAACATTATTTAAATTATAAGTAAACAACTAAAATTTTATCACAATTGAGCAAATTTTATTCTTTTTCAGTATAAAGGTTAATTACAAGCTGTATGATAGTACGTACTTACATTTAATGAGATGGTTGAGCCTGTCGGTCCTTGCGCAACTGTTGGATGTTTGGATGAATATTGGTCAACTTTAGATGAAGATCGGCACTCACACTAAGACGATTTCTGTATTTTGCTTTTATTTCAATGAGCGATGAAAATCCTTTCTCACAAATATATGTTGTGGAAAATTGCATCACAATTTTCAGTGCATCTTCGGACAGTTCGGGGTACTCATTTCGCACTGAAGGGGATATCCAAAATCGAGATAAATCTAGATCTCTGAATTGCATTTTGAGTCCAGTATATTTAGAAATCTCAATTAACTGTTCTTTTTTGATAACGAAAGATTGTCTTTGAGACTGCCAGAATTGGATTGCGAACCCAGAGAAACTTGTCATAAAAATTATTTGGAAAATGGGTTTCAAATTTCTGTTTCAGAGTTTCAAGGTAGTCACAAACCTCTTTCAAAAATTTACAGTCAACAATAACGTCATTTTCCATCTAAAAGGATTCTAGTGTTGGAAAAGGTGCAAATACCCTGTCCTTTACATAACTAATCCATAACAGCAGTTTTTTCTCGAACGCTTTTATTCTGTCGTACACTGTAAAAAGTGGAAACACGAAATGGATGAAAGTTATTCCGCTTTATGGAGAAATAAAAGTCGAAAAGTTGTATTTACTCTTAAACGTGGATATAGTGTAAGCCTTTTGGTGGAAAAATTGGTAAAATTAACTCCATTTTAAAGTTTAACAATTTCTTTGTAATAGCTTAACGTTAACTGAAAATGGGTTGAAACTGGCCAAAGTGATTTGTCCGTGAACATGCAACTTATTTTACGCTTAAAACTCGGTCATTTTCTAATCGAAGTGTAAGCTAAACTGGTAATCTTGAGGTTACGTACTTTTGTAGATGAAGTTTAAACCTTAGCTGGATATTCTATAATCCAGTAACAGGAGTAACATTACTTGCTTGTCACTGAACGTCCCGCCATTTTGAGTGTTTATATTGTTTTTACACTGTAAGCAGTAAAATGTTCACTGGTGGACCGAGAACGGCAAGGATTGTATTGGCGGAAAGAGAAATTAAGTTAGGTATAAATCTTTGTAGCAAACGTATCTCTCCTTTTCTCACGAGACATTCTTCGTAGTAAAATCAAAAAACGTGTTAATGATTAACCTCCTTCGCAGTAAAACCCTAGCTATAGATACCACTCAGAAAAGCCAGAAACACCAACTGTCTTCGTAGCTAAGTGGCAAGAGCGTTTGACCAGTGTGCTTGTGGACCCTGGATCGAGACCCGACCACTGCAACGGTTTTCTTTCTTCATTTTTAATTTTAAAGGAATATTACCTTTTATTCTTTTCTACTTTAAAAAATGCTCTGCTTGAATGAAACACGTTGGAACAGTCATATATATACGTGTTTTGAAATTTTACAGAAAGTAAAACATTCAGCCGAAAACTGGCTGAATGTAGGTTAATCCAAAAAGTGGAGGCAGCTCAGCTGCCTCCATTTTTGGATGAACGTTGTGTCTCCTATTCTTACAGTGTAGATCTCAAGAACAGTTAGAGATAATCCCTGCAGGGAGTGATTTAGCTAATTTAATTTTGTAAAAATGTCTGAAAGGTAGGATAATGTTGTTAACCAAACTTTGTCCACAAGAAGTGATGCAAAATCGGAATTGCGTTCATTTACAAACAATAAAACAATTGAAATAACCTTGTTAGCACTTTTCCCCTGGAAAGCCAGCGAATTTCAGAATGAAGCAAAAGGTTCATAAATTCACTGCTCATTTCTTCGCAGAGCACTGAAAATAACCTATTGTTTAACGGCCGCGCCTTAATAAGATTTACTAGCTTTACAGCACTTTCTAGCACAGTTTTAAATTTAGGTGACATCAGGGGTGGATTTCGGTTTCATTTTTTGGCCTGGCCCACTGCTTGGAAGGGGTACATTTTAGGGACAGTATAACGGGTGATTACATAATAATAATAAAAATTACTATTATTATTATTAGTTTGCTTCGTTCGGCTAGGAGTTTGGAAACTTTTGAGTTTTGACCTCTCCCTGCGAGGCCAGTCCAGAGCCGAAATCCACATCTGCACACTTTGGATTCCCCAGAAATTATGCTCTGACCCTAGCAGTAGTTCTAACTCACTTATAAATACGAGTAGCTTACTCTTCGTGCCATGTTTATCATATCTGTCAATGAACTATACACTAGAATTTCATTCTTTCCTGCTGAGAGATAAGCTCAAGAATGGATTAAATCTGAACGCCACTTAGCAACAGACATCACCCCAAGAGGCCATGTGACCGAAATCCATAAAGAGGCTATAAAAATATTCCAATATGGTTATTACGACTTTTAGGAAACTAAATTTCTCGTAAGACGAGTAATTTTTATACTTACGCGCTTTCGTTTTAGTTGTAACTGATAAGTTTTTTCCATTGCATATTGTTCCATAAGATTTTTAATTTTCATTTCGAGGACCACTCTGCAGGAAATAAATTTGTGCAGGAGCATTTTTTCTCATCTTCTCGTGTAAAATTTGACATTACGGCTTCCCTTTCGTTATATACAGGCAAAATTAAACCGACAAAACATTTTCACGGGATTCCTAATATGAAAACAAAAAAAATTATAAATGTTTCATTTCAACCATATAGACTTCCGAAAGCGTGGGAAAATGAGTTTTAGAGCTTGATATTTCCAAAACGACCAACAGAAGAACTGAGGCGTCATGGTACCCTCAAATACTTCAAACCTAGGGATGCTATATTTCAAGAGAGAAAATCCGGAACGCTACCAATTTACGAAAATCTTTGAAATGCGCAAAATAAAAAAGGGTTAAACACTTTATTTAATATCTTTGTGTTAATAACCGTCAATTTTATATCCAACACTCTGCATCTAAGCAATCGCAATGAAAATGATACTACTTCTAAAATTGTTCTGTATCTAAGTAATCGCAATGAAAATGATACTACTTCTAAAATTGTGAAAATATTCCCTCGTCGAAGATGCTTATCAGAATAATGGAAACACCTGTAGTTGGCAAAACGTCAGATGTATGGGTT
>JAGDQP010032763.1:0-21084 GCA_022664845.1 Lepisma saccharinum | reverse complement strand
AACCATTTGGGATCCCGAGGAGTTTGTAACCAATTTGTTTCAGTTTGTTATGGACACTTAGGGATGTCAACCCAGAATCCAAAGTGGAATTTAGTTTTGAGGATTCCAAGTGCACCGTAGGAATGTCAATATACATACCATTTCAAGTACAGTCTCATTTTACAGCGGAAAGTATGCTCCGAAAAATCGAAAATGTTCTAAACTCGAACGAGGAATTCTTATTAGGTGACGATATCACCATTCGGGTTATTACAGATCCTTATCGAGGTCAAGGGTGACGTGGTAATGATAAGTATAAGCCCTTTAGGAATATTTGCAAAACCACATTAATTCTGTTGAACAACATCTAGACTGCCTTGCCTTCGCATTGGTAATGGGGCGAAGTAAAGCGGATATAAAATAATAAAACTGCATGTATGACAGCTCACCCTGAAAGCTGGCAGGTTAATGCCATAACTGTTATTATGGAAGCGTCGATTTACGTAGTAGCAATGGCGGCAGTTCAGATGACGTACACATATTCCAAAGGTACTATGGAGATAAGTATATTATTGTGTGCTCGTGTCTAAAACACGCCAATACGAAAAAATGTATGTTGTCCTACAATACAGAGGAAAATGTTTATTCGTTTTGAGGATAACCTTTACGACATTATATAAGGTATTGCCACCTTTGTAGGGAGTAGAGGGTATTACGATTATTGTCTGTTCCTATACTAACCATTGGTCTCATACATGATCTTATCGGTGTAGTCAATGCGTAACGTGTCCTGAAACTATCCGATTGGGTGACGATGACAACGGTGAACATGAATTAGTTCCTAATTTAATTTGTGTGTCGCATCGATGCTATCAAGTCTCATGATGATTCGTATACATGTTTGTGGTGATGCGAACGGCAATCTAGACTGTCTTCAATACTGTGAACCCATTCATTACACATGTGTTATAACAAGTCCCCAGGTTTACACAGTTGGTTGCTCTAGCACATAATGTTCGCGGATTCGACAATTTATTTGTCGCCCATGAAATATTAGAACAACAGCATTTAGTACCCGAGCTTAATTACTCGTGGGCACAAAATAATGCTACTAAAGATAAATAATATTCAGAGACACGTTCCTGTTTATGGGACTTTGATTAGCAGATTTGCCAAAATCGTTAGGACCAGATGAATCACTTAACAAGGGGGACTTTCCACAACTTTTCAATACTCCATGTAATCAAAATTATGTAGGATTATATCCAGACATGGAGTATTACGATCTAGCTAGCAAATTTGACGAGGATGCGGCAGCCATTACTGTATGGCACAAGGAATGTGTAACACGCAAAAGGATACTCGATATCTAGCGTGAACTGTTACAATATTGCAAAAACGACGTTCGTATCCTGACCTTAGCGCTCATTCGATTTTCTAAGCTTATTGAACGTATAACGGGTGGGCTTCAATTTTTTTTGCATACTTCCACCATTGCTGCACGAGCTATGCTTTGTTATCGAATATGTTATTTAAAACACAATACAATCCCTGTTACCCCACCATTAGAATTTCATCACTGTGCCAATGACTAAACTATGGTTTCAGTATATGGAATATACACATATTGGATAACAATGAACGAGGCGGGGAAGCCCAGTTTAAGCATTACAAATTAGATGGCTACGTTAAAGTACTCGTACATCATATGAATATTATGGCTGTTACTATCATCGCCACCATTGTTTAACGCAACTCGCGACTAGCAGATAAACAAGGTCGTAGTCTAAATAGTCGTAATGCTGAAACCATGGCAAGGGAGGTGTTTCTGCGTAGTACATGCAAGGTTAATGTTGTCGATATGGAAATGTCTATGAGAAACAAGTGAAGATGCCACAGGAAATTAAATATTTTTCGCGATCATTGTTCTGATATTGATGAACCAATACGTCCTAAAGGTGCCTTTAAGGCTGGACGTAAAGAATGCTTCCAAGCCCTTTACGAATGCGGTGAATTGGAAATAATGTCGATTTTACCTCGTTATATCCATGGGTAATTGCTATCCAACCAATTCCGGTTTGACTTATATCCATTCATAATGCCTAATCCAAGTCATGTGCATTGTTTAGTGTTTTGTAAGGTCTTACCTCCTTCCAATCTCCCCATACCCATTTTACCATACAATGCGCATAAACTAATGTTTGATCTTTGTAGAACTTGTGTGTGGAGACCTTACATACCAGAGAATGTACACATACAGACGACCAGCGTGCCATCTAAGGTGTTTTCTGCACGCCAGAGCTCCATGTGGCATTAAAAGATTACGTGATTCTTCATACTTATGAAATTTGGAAATTGAAAATGTCCGTGGACTTGTTTAAGTCCTATGTAGGTACGTTTCTTAAAATGAAACAAGAAGCCTCTGGTTTCCCCGAGGTTTGTCACAGTGAGGAAGATAGACACGAGTATATTACGAATTATTCAGATCACGAGGGTATTCAGTTGGAATATGATAACATCAACAAGACTCCTATCCATCTCAACGATATATTTAAACACATTGTTTGGAAAACTGGCTCAGTGGTGCGATCTTCCGAAAACAACTTGTTGCCACAACAGGAATTTAATGAGATTGCCTATTGTTGACACTTGAAAATCGAACATGTTAACGTTATTGGTAGCAAATTTCCTGTTACTTAACAGGATTTGGAAATGGGAGACGGGACGGGCGTAAGCCATAGTGCTGTTACCGCCCATACAATTCATTTTATCTTGGAAATGGGAGACACCTTTTATGCATTTAGTAGTGTCATTCTTGCATCCTTTATTTCCATATCGGCACGTTTGCGTAGGAATGCGCCTAAGAACACGGTCGGCATAGCACGTCTCTTGTACTGTGACATTGATAGCATTATCTGTTTGACGTCGTGACGAACCACCATTGCTATCTCTGGGAGATTAGCTTGGTCAGTTAAAGAATGAACTGCCCCAGGGTGGGGAAATGCGTATATTCACTGGTACTGGCCCGAAGCATTATGCATAAGAGCTAAAGGAAAAGTGGACCATGTGATCGAAATTCGTAGTATTACCTTGAATCATCGCACACGGAAGGATATAACGTTTGAGGATATGTATAATTAGGGAGGGGAAAGTATAAAAGTAAACAAATCTTCTAATCATATAGCCTTCGCAAACCAGGCTTTAGTGTCGTCTTCAAAGCTCAGACAAAAAGACATGCCGTTTTACAACGCAAGCGTCGTAAATTAAATCTACTATGGAACAATATATGACTTTTATATGGGTTTCGAGTAACCAGACAAACAAAATGGAACACATGATTGTCGTTTTTATAATGCAAATTTATTATATACATTTGTCTTTTACCATACCGTTACTGTCATTGACATAACGGTTAACTTATCCAATGCGGTGAGTTGCCAGTGCTTTATACATAAAAGGGCAAATAACGTAGAGGTTGGACAACTTTATGTGTATCACCATTTATATAGTTTATATAGGAAATACAATGGTATTTGCTGGTAGACAATATTGTTTTGTACCAATGTGTATATGCAACATGCAAAATGTATCCTATTCGGTGAACAACCTTAATTAGTAGTAGTAGTAGTTTGGTTATATGAAACACCACATTCCGTATCGCGATAAGTAGACACCGGTCTTATGTAGCAATGTTTAAATAAACTGGCAAAGCACTGTATCCTGGTGGTTCGGCACCTTATTTCGTAGCAAGATGATTCTGTAAGACGATAATCTCCGAATCTTCATGGATAAACAGTCCCTTGTGGTAATCTGTGTATATGCAACACCAAACATTATATCACGGCAAGTACTACAGAATGCAGTTTAGTTTATCTGAAATGCCGACCCTGGTATCGTGTGCGTTATACCACATCTTCGTGCACTACTTTATATGAAATGACATTGATGGTCACGTGGCGTTATTTGTTGTAAATATATATAGTTTATCACTCGTATGTGTATATTGGAACTGTGTTTATAAAATCTTGTAAATGTTTGTAATCTTTTGTATACCTCCGTGTAATATTAACCCCAACATCCAGGGATAGTAAACGAAACCAAATTGAGAATTTGGTTTCGGTTTCGAAACAAAATATTGTTGGGGAATTTGGTTTCGGATATTTCAAGCTCAAGTGTTATGCAACCAGCCAAACCAAGCCGCTGTGCAGGCTAGTATCTATTTTAAGATCAAGAAGTATATGATAAAAAATATTAAAATATCTTTTTGCAATATATGCACAAATAGAAAGATATGAAAGTAACAATGGAATGTTGTATTGTCACCCGACTTAAGTCACTGGGCAAAATTTCATCATTGTATAATGTTGGGAAATGAGTGAAATTAACGTTGCAAGATTTGAGGACACGACAAACCATTGTAAGCAAACGAAACGAATCCTAAACGCCCTAAAAGTTATAAAAATGCTGTTTTTTTAGGTAATATTCTACCACTTTAAAAAATCTAAAAAAAATCATAGTTATAGAACCACTAAACCTCGTACATAACATTATATTCTTTTCGAGCCAACTGTTGTCTTAGTTTTTTTTTAATTCAGTTCTCAAATTTTTAACCTTTCAAAATGTTAATTTTGCGCCAACAATTCTGAAATAAATGCTGTCTTGTAGAGCTTGAAAAAAAACCTTCAATTAAAAAAAATACATCGTAGGTCCAAATCAGACCGAGATATAGCTAAACTACCAAAAACCACTTTTATTTATTATGACTTTAGGTTAGCATCTTCAGACCTGAAATTTGGTGGAGAGCCATCATATTTGATGCTGAATTTGGTAATATATTTTATCACAATTTCTTCCAAGGCACTTTTCACCATCTTACCCTGCTAGGCCCTTTGAACTTTATAAAAATATATTTAAAAAAAGGGTTTGCCCTTTCCGGGACTCGAACCCGTTTCCTTTCATTCAAAACGGCAACACCTTAATTACCAGACAACTGAGGGAACCTTGCAAACCATGGTTTGTCCATTATATTTACGGTTCGAACACGCGAAATTGGAACAAGATGACGTAGGAGCCGGTTAATTATTTCGTACAAAAATATGCGTGTTATACACCGCAGAATCCCTTCAAGAACACGTCCCGGTCGCGAGATTTTTTTTGACCAGTCTAGTTTCTGAGACTTCGATTTGATTGGCCAATGAATGCGCATGAGACGGTGCTCCAAATGAGAATCTCTTTAGCACCAAAGCACCGTCATAAACAAGTTAGAATATGCCAACAGCACTTTCGCGTATGCTCACCGCTAAACGTCGGTTGCGACTCCCCCTCCACGTTCCCTTCGGATGCACCATGGCCCCTTTGCACACCGAGCGAATAGTTAACCTCCACGTGCCCATCAAAACTAATTTAAGATAATCTACAAAAATGCAAGAAAGCCATTATTAACAATAAATTTGAACTAATAAAAATATATTTTTAGGAAATAAAATGAAAATCTTGGCCCTCCGCCGGCAATCGAACCCGGATTTTTTTATTTTGTAAGCCAAGTTGCCACGCTGGGAGCTTGCAACCGACGGTTTCGCTGTGATACTTACTGTCATCACATGACATCTTCGTGGATTTACATTCACAGAATCGTACCTTTAGAACTTCAAATAGTCGATCAGGAAAAAATAGCTAGCCGCCAAGATTCGATCACGAGACCTCTGGATCAGATTTCTGACACACTGACCAACGTACCAGCTTCCGGACAAACCCTTCTCAGTGTTAGTTCAAGGAGCTCTGCGCCTACGCGACAGAGGGCGCCTTATTGTTTCCATCTGAGCTTCCCTCGTGCTGTGGAGGAGACTATCATCTAATCACAGAAGTCCTATTTTCGAGAGCTTGAGAAAACAAGAGTTAATTTAGTGTGCAATAAAAAAACACCGTACCTGACTTACCTAACCTCCACGTGACCTTGGTATCTAATGTTATTAAATTTCTTAATGCATACATATATATGTATATAAAAGAGAAAATTAATTTTTCTTAAAGAAAAAAAATGTGAACAAAACCACACCACGATTAGATCCTGGGTTCTGTTCATTAGATTTCCAACATGCTACCAATACACCAAATTGGCAACTGAAAGCACCGGCTAGGAAGTAATATTTACTTTTTAAGGAGTAATCCGCCTGCGCGAGAATGGCTACGCCTTAATAGGACATTCTATGTTTAGACACTACTGTGAGGAGGGCGAATGGTTCTGAATAAAAAATCTTCCTACATAAACAACACAACTTGCGAGACAGGTATCTTGTTCCTGATTGGCCTCGTGGCAACCAACCCGTTACGATCTTCACAAAGTGAACTTTTAATTAACATTCACTAATTCCCTTTCACTCCCCGTTCCTACTAATCTATGGGGTATATATAGATGTAGTATTGACAGAGGGTGAAAAGGAATCAGTGAATAATTAAAAGTTCACTTTGTGTAGACCGTATCAGATTGACTGGCATGAGGTCAGTAGGAACCTTTATTACTTCTAATCTTATTTATTTATTTTCGACTAGATACAGGAAGTTAGTATTAAGGAAGTGGAAAAGTAATACTTAACCGTAAAGAACACTGACAAACGATCAATTTGCAGTTGCGTATTTGTACGACGGTTAGGTTACTAAATAAAAATAACTTGATTTGATTCCCGGCGTGGGGGCAAGTTTTCTTCTTTTTTTCTTTCAAAATATATGTTTATATGTTCATAATATGCTTATTATTAATAATTGCTTTTGCATTTTTCGTAGATTATCTTAGATTAATCATCATGAGAATGTGGAGAATAGGTACTGAAGAAAGTTTGGATGAATATAAACCGCTGAGAGTATCGAGTTTAATGACTGATTTAACAATTGAGGGACGTTTTCACCAAAATCTGTATCTACAAAAACATGTTTTTTCACCATTTCAGCTGTTTTTTAAAAATAAAATGCTTCCATATAGACACTATGAAATCTCATATTTCAACGCCAGTCGAGTCTCCTAACCCCAAAACATTAGGTTATGTTAATCTAAAAATCGCCAAAAATGTAAATACCGAGTATTGTGAAAACGCGCAGATGAAAGCACTGTGTGTCGCTTAATTTACGGTAGTTCGCAACAGTGGGCTGAAACGACAGTTGCTGACACTTGTGTAAACAAACCTCTCCTTTCCTTGAATTATGCTCGCAAATTCATACACGAATTTTCATGATAATTATAAGATGATTAACTTTTATAAGTCACTAACCTTTCTCAATTAACGGATTATGTACAAGGGTGTATTTTTCACAGGTCTCAATGCGACGTGATTTACATAGATTTGGCAAAGGCTTTTGATAGTGTGGACCACAATATATTGCTTAGGAAATTAAACAATGTTGGACTTTCCGCAACTTACTTAAAGGGGTTTAAGAGTTATTTAACAAACAGAACTTTTAGAGTTAAACTTGGTGTTATATCTAGCTTTTGTACCAGTACAAACTGTATTCCTCAAGGTTCTCCATTGGGTCCCTTATTATTCAACAAATTTATTAATGAATTGTAAAGGAGATTAAAGACTCCCAACATACTTTTGTATGCTGATGACTTAAAAATAGCTTGTTACAGAAAGATCTAGACAGGGTTAGTCGTTGGTGTACAAATAACTGTATGACAATCAATACTCAGAAAACTAAGTTCATACGATTCACGAAGAAAACTCAATACTTTGTCAGTAGCTGTAAAATATATTGTAATACTATAACAAAAGTTGATGCAATTAAGGATCTTGGTGTACACTTTGATTTTAAATTAATAGGCTTCCTTTTTAACCAATGGTATGATTTTACCAAGATTGACACATTCTTAACCCTGTACAAGGTACTGGTGAGATGTAAACTTGATTACGTTTCCAACCCGTCTGGAGTGACATTACCAAGACGGTAATAAGGTGTTTTTAGACTTTTGTGTTTTAAATTTAACTTACCTTATTCTTCATATAACTATGATTTTTGGTGTAAAATTTTTAATTGTTAAACTCTTGAGTGTAGAAGGAAAATCGGTGACGAAGTTTTTAGAGAAAGTGCTACAACATAATATTAAAAGTACCTATTTTATAGAACAAATAAAATTTAATATACCTCTGTATAGAACGAGGCAACATAAGATGTTATCGGCATCCAACAAAGGCTGTATTCTGCTGAAACGTATTTTGAACAATTATTATTAGCTTAATATCTTGTATTTGTTTTGTGACTTAGTGCTATATTGGTGTATTGCTGTTCGTAGCACATGACAAATAAATAAATACATTAAGATAAATATAAAACAAATAGTGGCGACTACTTTTTAATTTGCTTACTACGGAGTGTATCGACTGCAATGCAAATTTAGCTCTCTACTACATCTCAGAATTATTATTAATCCAAATTCTGAATCCACGTTTGCTGATGGAACGCATCATGAAAGGGCAAAAATCCGTCCAGGGCAGCCGTACTGGCTCCTTAGCTACCGGCCTGTTTTGAGATACCTAGACTTATATCTGAATGTTTATGAATAACCGATCTCGTATATTTGGACAGAATTTCTCAGACAAGAGAAACAAATTCCTCAATTTTAAAGCAATCTACTCTTCCTCAAGACAATAACGTTTTCTCCAAAGCGAGAAAACTTTTCCCAATTTTGAGCAATTTCCGCTCAAAATAGGAAAAAAAATCAATTTTAAGAAAAAGTTATTCGGTGTACTGTTAAGAGAATAATTTTCCCAAAGATGAATATTTCTCTCAATTGTAAGAAAGTGTTTTTAATAGAAGTAATGGTCACCACGAGGGATGAGAGGAAAGGGGTACGAGCATTGATTCTTCCATGATTTTCAGTTTGGGGGGTATAGAGCCAAAATTGGGAGGGTGCATCCAAAGTTTTTACATGGTTTCTATCGATTTTTTACCGTAAAAAGTTAATGATGAGGGTGTCTCCCATTAGAGATCGGTTCTGGCAGAATGAGTCGGTACGGATATGTCACTCACGGAGAGAACAGAGTCCTGAAAGCGCGTGGGTCTTATTGAAGAAGCTCCCCAAAATACACTTTGAAATGTTCTTGGGACTTTAACTCTATGGCTTATGGAACTCGCAAGTTCATCGCCGTAGTAACAAACGTTCGCCATTGGATTCTATCCTGGGCAATATCAAGCCAGTTTTCATCACGAACACCTACTTCTCGAAGATCTCTTCTAATAGTGTCCTCCCAACGACGTCTCGGTCTTCCCAATGGCCTCCTTCCATCCGGCCATCTAACCAGGATAGAATATAATCTTTGTTTTTTTACCCATCCATAGAATATAATCTTCGTTTTTTTACCCATCCGAGCTACATGGCCTGCCCACCTTAGACTTCGCGATTTCATTATTTTTACATCTGATGAATCGTACAGTCCGTGGACTTCATCATGCAGTCTCCTGCAATCTCCAGTCATCTCTGCCCGTATATCTTTCTCAAAACCTTAGTTCCAAACACATGTAATTTATGTTCATCTGCTAGGGTCGTACTCTAACTTTCGCAACCGAAATAACCGTTATGTATATTTTCAACTTCAATTTCCTTGATATTAATCGCGATGTTAGAAGTTTTTGGACTGAATAGAAACATGCGTTCCCCTATACTAAACGACTTTATTTCTTCCGTGACCTCATTTTTGCTTGTTACGTATGATCCCAAATATTTAAATTGGTTTACATTCTTTATGACCTCATCTCTAATTCTTATATTTTTATTTCCTTCATTCCCTGTGTTTCGGCTTGTGACGTATTTTGTTTTCTCTATGTTTACCTGTAGACCTATCTCATCGCACGCTTCTACTAAGACATCGGTGTTGCTTTGTAGTTCATCTATATCGTCCCCTATTAAATTTACATCATCCGCGTATACGAACAGTTGATTCAAACCATTCAATGATAGTCCCTTTTTGTCTCCCTTAATTTTTAAAATCGCATGTTCTAACGCATAGTTGAAAGGTAGTGGTGACAATGCATCACCGTGTTTCAAACCTTTGCGAATCTTGAAACTATCTGGCATATTATTACCTATCCGTACTCTGCTTATGGTGTCGCTGAGTCACATCTTCACTAGTTGAAACAATTTTTTCCGAATTCCAAATCGTATCAGGATACTGTGTAACTTTTCCCTTTTGATAAAATCATACGCTTTCTTAAAATCAATGAATAGCTGGTGAAGCGTCCCATTTTATTCCCATTTCTTCTCCAAAATTTGTCTCAAAGCGAGAGTCTGGTCCAACGTGTATCAATTTCTTTTAAATCCACATTGGTGATCTCCAATTATTTCATCTACGTATACACTTAGTCGTGTTAACAGAATATTACTTAATATCTTGTAACAGGTTGGAAGTAGCAAGATTCCTCTGTAATTATTACAATCAGATTTATCGTCTTTTTTTGTAAGTCCGAATTATTATTGAGGTTTTCCATTCCTTTGGGAGCTCTTCTTTTCTCCATATAGTACTTATCAATTTATGTAGTTCTTTGATTATTGCCATTCCTCCCGTTTTAATTAATTCCGCTGGAATATTGTCTATTCGTGGTGATCTGAAAATTTTCAGTTTCTTTACCGACATCTCGATCTGGACCTCGCTAGGTTCGGGAATCCACAATCAAATTCCTCCTTTTGTTCCCCGTTGTGTACATTAAGAAGTTTGTCGAAATAGCTTTTCCACAGATTGACAATTTGTCGGATCCGCCTGAAGATCTCCACGTTCATTTCTGATCATTCCTAACCTCGGCTGGTAAGATTTTCTTATCGAGTTTACCCCTTTGTATAGACCTCGGATGTTATTTGTCTTGCTGTTTTCCTCTATCTCCGCAATCATCTGCGTCATATATTCTCGCTTTTTGTTTCTGGACCCGCGTGTGGCGTTTAGTTTCGCGTTACTGTAGTGGTTGGTATTTGCTTTGCTTTTATTACTGAGCCATCGTTGCCTTGCTTGTTTTCGTTCCTCATGAAGCTTAAGGCATTCTTCGTCAAACCGTGTCTTGTTTTTCTGTTGTTCCTTCTCACCTACAAGTTCTTGACTGCGCTCTTACTTGTTTCACGAATAGCCTCCCATATCTTTCTTATATCAATTTCATTATTAATATCATCATTATTATTACTCGAGTCGGTTAAAATTTCGAACCTATTTGAGAGTTAGAGTTGGTAGTCTGCTTTTATGCTCGGATTATTTAATCGTTTAATTTCGAATTTCAGTTGTTTTGACCCCTTGTTTTCTCTGTTCGCGATGCATAACCCTTTTCCCTTACTTGCGTTGGTGTCACCTTCCGCTCTTGTTTTTGGGACTTAGTGTTAATTTTATTCCATTGATACAAAGCAGGTGTTTCCTTTGAATCCAGCATTTAATACTTCACTTTGAACTTTAATGCAGTTTTCTATTTTGACTAACATGAATACAATGTCAATGGTGATTATCATTCGTCTCATTTTTGTCTCGCACACATTTAACCACTAGAGTACCGCCAAGGATTGTGTGAAAATCGTGGACCCTTACTTTCATGGCTTTGACCAGGTTCTGATTACTCATTGAAACGCTCATGGATTGTAAATTCCAACGAGGTAACCAAGATGTTCATCGTGTCCAAATATGAACAAAAAGAAGAAGAAAGGATAAATTATTCTTTAGAAATTTTTGGAGTTGGTTACTTCCATTGTGCATTGCTAAGCCGACACAAGCTACGTCATTACATATCGATGTATGATGTGATTTGTGTCGATGCCATACTAACTTTGAGCGCCTATAACTTCATCACTATGCATGATACGACATTTTTAAATGAATTTTTCTCTTATTTTGATGTGAGGAATCACCCCCTTGAAGTTTGACCCCTACTGTGCAATCGCCCTGTATATTTTCTAGAAGAAGTTATAGAGATACTTCGAAAGCGACGCAGCATTTGTGGCCGGTGGAATATAAAATGCATTAGCTTTGAGGATGATATGGTTCTTCTTGCAGAAAATGAGACATCACTTAAAAAGGTATTAAAACAGCTGCAGAAAAGCTGTGAAGAGCATGAAATAAAAATAAGCGTGAATAAAACAGAGAAGGTACTTGGAACCTATTTAACCATAGCAAACATCAAGATTGGAAGTGAAAAAGTAGGTATTTGCGAAGTATCATAAGCGATTATGTGAAATGTGAGAAAGAGCTCAAGGTGAGAATAGCGATAGCCTAAGAAAGGGAATCTCTTCTGCGGATCTCTGAACAAAGAGTTACGAAAAAGATTAATTAAATCTTTTTTAAGAAGTATTGCGTTGTATGGAGCGGAAATGTGGACATGGAGAAGAATAGAAGAAATAAGCTGGATACAGAAGATGCCAAATAAAGAAGTGATTAACAGAATAGGCGAGATACGAACAATACTGGAGACTATCAAAAAGAGAAAAAAAAATGGTTAGGACATTTGCAGCACTCGTCCCGTCTAGTCATTTTCCCGCCTCCATAATCTGGCCATACTATCACCCTGCATCTGTTTACAATAAGCGATTCCTTAACACCAGTCCCGCACCTGTTCGCTCTGTACACTTTCTCCCCTACCAGTTGAAAACGCTTTTGCGAAACGTACTTCCTTTCTATTGTGTTTGTGTTATTGTACACCTGTCTCAAGAATCTACCATGTAAGTATCCTTTTTTTTTCTACCTGTTGTACCATTTAATATATATATACGAAATTTATATATAAATATTGACTTGCGAGAATCTTGATAAGTACACATTATAAACTGTGGCAGTAATTTCAAAATTAAATATTTTATTTTAGGAACGAAGACGAAGAGATGTCCCTAGCTACTCTCTTTGCTTGGGAAAGAACGAAAAGTGCTTTGGAGGACTTGGAGACATTACTTAAATGCAATACTTGGTAAGTTTTGCTGTATTGCAGTATTCCTTTAAAGTTGAGTTGAATCAATCATGAAATTGGTCAGAGCTGACCACACGTTAGAATATTCGTTTGTGTGGTTCTCTTCTTTCTTAATGTCGTGTTCACATGTACTGACATTTAAAACATGTATTTATACCTTTATTGAAATCACGTAGCATAAGCTACAGGTATTAGATTATAATTTTGTAAGTGGAATGAATCTAATATACCTGTTCCACTCTTGTATTTAACTATTTGGACCTGCATTAACATCTTAAATTTTAACTATTTATTATTTCCAGTTACACATTTTTTAGCAGGGTTCCCACTGACGCAAAATCTTGAAAAGTCTGGTAATTCAGCTTACAATTAAAAGTCCTGAAAAAGTAATGAAATGTTGAATATGGATTTTTGCTTCTCTGCATTGCTACATTACGTAATACGACGTGCCTGAAAAGGGTTGGTGGCTGTTACATTTTTTTTTTACAGAATTACATTAAGTGCGTCTTTACGTGCGTATCGACCTAGCGGAAAACAGTTCAAGAAGTTTGCGAACGCAACCGCAGCAGGGAAAGTTTAGAACACATACCTGATAAAGCAATAAATTTGTGTATTTGTGTTAAGGTGCGTAATTCACAGCATACTGAAAGTAATTCTGAAATTGTGAAACGTTTTATAAGTTTCGGTGTTGGTAGTATACCTTATTTTAATTTTCCAGAAATATTGCATTTTTAATCTAATTCCCAGGAATTCAGGAAATACTTCACAAGGTAGTATCACGGGAGGTCATACCGAAACCTACCCCCATTTTTTTCCATGTGAAGTTGATGCCAAATTAACCTTCCACACAAAATATACAAAGTACAAGTAGGTAAAAAAAAAAAAAAAATGACAAACATTACCTCTGTGTCTTGGTGCCTCCTAAACGAAGTTGGCTACACTGATGCAAGTTGCGATGCCGTGTATATTCGGATCAGTGTTTAAATGCAAAGCGCCAACCATGAATCTTTATAGCATTCTGTATATGGAAAGGTAGGGATTACGTAATTATCGTGTATACAGCATTCGTTTCCAACCAGAAGAATGAATGTAGATATGAGCTTCTTGAAAATACTGAGAAGAAATCGTTTTTTGGTTTTTGCAAGTGGTTTGTTTGTTCCTTGCCCAGAGTTAGCTCTACTGCATGTCAGCTCATGATCACATAAATTACATACAGAATGCAAAGAGGAATATACAACCAGTAATGAAAGAAAGAAAATAATGGACATTGAATCAATTACTACAGCAGCAATCCCACGAATTTATTCCATGCACAGGAATTTTTGCGACGCTATAAAATTGTTATGTGCACTTATTGTCCGAGAAAAATGTAACGGTAGTCTCACAATATGGTTTGTCAATTAAATTGATGATGATGTTTGGTGTTCTGCCTGGAGGCAGGTTTGGGGCAGAAAACGTTGGCAAGATTGTTCCCTCGAAAGACACATAGACGCATATGGTATTTCTAAAATTAAGGCGCAATTCGGAAAATGTTTCCTTACATCAAGACAAGAAAAAAGCTTCTCTGAAGGTTACGAAATAATGCGTAGTTTCGGAGCTATTGGCGTGCAAAGTTCGTGAGGCATCGTCACAAATGACGTCATATATCCAGAAGTAATGGCACAGGTCATGTTGCTTTAGCAACTGATAATCGAAATTGTACCCAATAGACATATTGCAGCAAATTGTATAATTGGAGAATGTTGCTTGTGAGAGGGGATTTCTATACTTGCCTTATTAAACCATATGAATTCCGTGACAGTGAAAAATCTTTGTAGGAAAATCTCTCTGAAGCATAAATTCCGCTATAATAAATGCATTGGAGCTACGTCACCATTTGTGGAGACGATGTCCTATGTGACGATACCGCGCTAAATTGCAAGTCCCTAACGTCGAAATAATAGATATTTAGGGATGTTGGCAAACGAACGTTTGCTACTTTCAAGATCCCCGATGCTTTACTTTTGCTTTGCTATATGCATAGCACCCAATATATCAATCTATCTAAATAGGTAGGGATGCTAATGCAAAATTCAGAAGAGATATGGAATGGGGTTACTTACAGATCGTTGCGTAGTCCTCCTTGCACAAAACTTAGTAAAGGGTTTGCGCTGAACAATGCACCGTCGTAAGCAAGTAGTAGAACATAGGCACACGACGTGATTATGCTATGAACATATGACAGGAGTGATGAAAGCACAAATGAGTCTTGCACCATGCACAGCGAAGCAGTATACTTAAAGTATAGTCACCACGTTCATATTTGTGGTTTCCTTCGTCAAGCAGAACTGTTGAGGTGTGGCGAAATCTGGAGGTCGCTGCGATGTATAGCCTGTAGCAAACCACGAATACTTTATCATATCGCGGAATCATGGGGAACTAAACTGATAATGAATGAATTGTAATTTTAAAATATTTTTCTTCTGAAAAAGTGCAAAATTTAAATCTTCACGACCTGCTAATAATTCCGATAGTCGCCGGTAAAGTGATTTCCATTGCCGGAAGAAAAATTTGTCGAGAGGTTGAATTTTCCTTGTAGTTCCAGGAGAAATTTGAAAAAGTTCAATTGTCTTTCCGGGAAGCATACCTTCTAAACAGGAGCTATCATCGTATGCTGTCCAGGAATCCAGAAGTAGAGCGCACTTATCTTCTGTGAAAGGGAAGAAAGCTTCCTGATACCATTCTGTTAATTCTCGCCTACCCATTTCACCGGATTTTGAAGCTTTCACAATAATGTTTTCTACTTTTAACATTTGTTTAGTAATTGTAGGGCCAAAACTTCCCATCAGTTCTTGTAACACTATGAACAGTTTCGGGAGCAGCATACCATCCATACTTATTGTAGGCATGATTGTGTAAGAGTGAGTGAGAACGTTGGTTCACTGGGCCATGGTTTTCGTATCATTTTCTCCAACAAACGATAATGTGCATGTAGCTCTCATCTCCTTTTCAAAGCCACTCTGATCTGTATTAAAAATTTGCGATGGTACATATTCAGCTAGATTTTTCGTTGTTGATTCGACAAAATCAGTTGCAGATTTTTGCAGTTCCAGCTCGTCCTTCGCGTATTACAGGGAGACGAATTTGGTTATTTTTCTGCTTTTAATTCTATAATGTCTCTTGAAATTATAGATCCAGGCTTTCGATGCTGCTGAATTAGATACTACTACTTTGTGTGCAAATTCCATCGCCCATATTTTTAAATCTTCGTCACATACACTTTGGCGGTTCTTTCTCGTCTCCACAAACCGCGCAAACAAATTTTCGTATATTTTCTTCTTGCACTCTACTGGGTTTTCTTTCCTATTTTCTAACTGTAGTCTCCATTTATACAATTGCCGTTGGGACGTAACTAACCGAAACTTTGAACGGACTGTGGATAGCGATAGATAATCTCTTCCGATCACTTTCGTTGAGCCAGTAGTTTACTGCTTTCCTTTTATAATCTGTGCCGATGTATTCTTTCGATTTTTTTCTCCAGACTTGGTTCATAAGTTGAATCTGACGACGTACGTGGTGAATAACTTCCATCATCACTCGAAGACAACATTGGTTCCGATTTCTTGAATAAAAAAATGTCACAAGTGGAATGATTAACTAATTCTGATGAAATTGACGTATCGATGTTATTCGTCATCCGTTGAATCTGCATCTTGTTGTTCGATACCAAGAGAAACTTCAACAGAAAGGTCTGTTCCTAGCGGATGTTGTTCTAGAAGCTTTATTATACTGTTTGCCATGTGCTTTTCTTGTTCACTCATTTCACTTCCCGGAGTGATGTTCTTATCACGAAAATAGTTTATCGCGAAGGTTAGAATATTGACAGGATTCAGTGGTTCCTTCAAACCGTACATTGTAACGTCTTCCACACAGTTCACTGCATTTATATTTCTTAATACCTGCTGTCTGTTGCACTTCACGTACGTGCAAACGAAATGTCAACACTATAATGACCCCGTTTGACGGTAGCTTTTCTGATAGTCACTCATGCAGCACACTCACAATAGAGAACGTTATAATGACAAACGGACAAGTGAGAGTTATTTACATTAGCGCCCAGTACATGTTACTCGCTACTAGATTAGGGCTGCTCAACATTTCTATACTACATTCAAACTACCATGCTCGAGGGCGAGAAACAGTAAAACATTTGCAGGCAGTAATTGTAATGTGCTTGCATTGGTTCGGTGTGTGTGATTCAGGAATAATTTATTCTTTAATCACTATATCGGGTAAATAGGTCTGTCATGTATTCATTGAATTGAAACCTAGTCCCCAATGGTCCAATGGCCAGCATGCCGGATTTCGGATCGGCACTGGAGAGGCACGTGAGTTCAAAGCCCACGCCCGAACATCCTAACTGAGGTTTTCCAGGATTTTCTTGTCAGTTTCACCAGGCGAATACCGAGATTCTACCTTCACAAAGGCCCTGGCCGACTTCTTTCCATATCCTGACTATTCCCTATCGCGGCCTGCACAATAGATGTATACAGGCCATGAAATAAATACACAATTCATTCAATTTTATTTTATGGTCTCTCGGCATCTTTGGCTCAAACCGGGAAAGGATAGGGCATGAATGAGGGAGTAAGCGATCAACGCATCCTCAAAGTTCTATCCCGGAATTCGGCTGATGAAACTGAGATCCTGAAATATCTCAATCATCATAGTCTCTTCTAGCTTGGTCTCTTTTTCTTGAGCTTGTCTCTTTTTTTGAGGATTTTGTCTCCTTTTTTTAGAATGTCAGTATCTGCTAAGTTTTTTTTTGTACATTTACATTTTTTTTTCTATGTCCAGTGATAAAAGTAATGAGTTTCAGAATGTAATTATTGGTATCATCTCTTCTATATGTGTGGGTGGTTGGCGGGTCTTTTGTCTCCGCAATAGGTTGAGTGGAGGCCCTTCTGTGTTTCTATCTTCATGTATCTTTCTACTTTCGTGGGACAAATCTCGACTGAAGTCGTCTTCTATTTTTTCTATATTTCAATCGTTACACTTTATGGCGCCGAGCTACAGCAAAACGCCCTGAATTATGTTTTTCCTGACGTAACAAAAGATCTTTACGTTTATAGTAGTTACTCAAAAACGTTATCGATATTATAATTATTTCTTTGCCCTCGGCTAGCTGAGATTGAGCTCTTTACTATGATGATCAGGGTTATAGGTCCTTTTCAAAACGTGGTAGAAGACAGTTGAAGTGCCTGCTTTAAGAACCTGGGCTTAATGCACATCAGGTGAGGCTACACCCAACTTGTAAAACAAACTTGGCCTAGGGTAGCGAAAGCCACTGTAGCAAATCTGTTCAGACTGCTAATAAGGAAAAACTTGATACTATTGCGCAAATAAATTTATTTCATTTGAACAGTTTAAATTAGTATGTTCATATGTTTATATCTCGTATTTCCGCAAACAATCTTTTATCTGTACTTTTATTTGTACATTTAGAACATCTTAGTAATTCAATTATTATCGTACAAATCATGAATCAATTTTGGCCATAAACAATTTTGGTTCTAGCTTAGTTAAATATATAGGTTATATAGTTCTTATTTTAAATTCTTCTCCATTCATGAACTTACATTATAATCTCATTTTCTCGGTGTACCGAGAACACCAATTTTGATTGACCTCTGTCGAGGATCATTACACATGAGTTCCGGTCCAGTCAAACAAAAGACTGCGACAAAAAGAGAAAAGTAGAACTTTGAGCATCAACATTTTAGCTACAATTTTTTCACTTTCACTTTAGCATCGAACGTTTCGTTGGATTGTCTCCTCATACAGGTTTCGTATCGATCAATGTATCGCCTGATTATATAGATTACATATTATAATTAACATCATATATATTTCCATTGTTTGTGCTTTGCTGTAGCCCACATAATTCCCGTAGTTATTGTTCGTGACTGAATTTAACGTAGCCTAGTGTTTTACATACTAAACGTTTGCTTAATTTAGTTCCACAACACACATATATATATATATATTATAGGGCTGCCTTTTGCATACGTCCCCGTGCCTAACTTCGTATACTTTCATTGTACCGAACAATACAAGGCAAATATTGAAGGTAAGGTTACCATATCACGTTTGGAAGTGTTACCATAGACATTGACAGCTGTATCCGAACAAATAGTTTCTATATAAGGTATTTCAGAATTCACATTGCCCCGACTGTGAGATTCTTTCCGCTTTACTTCAATCAGTGGCCATTCATCGCTATTTGTTTCTAAAACATCCCCTTCGCGAGAGCTTCTGCGTGTATTACTTAACATGTCCCCCAGCTCAGCAACTTTACGCACCCTCGGATTTCGTGTTCTATGATTCAAGAAGATAAGTGGCAAGAACTCATAGTAAAGGAACATATACTCGCTAAAATTAAGTTGATCCACCTTTTAAAAGTAACAGCAACCAGAGTTGATAGTACCAATCAAGCCTGAAGTCAGATTATTCAAACCACAATAGAAATGACACAACACATCAAATATTAATACATTAAGAATGTGCAATCTCAGTACATTTCTGCAGCCACATATTGGATTGAGAAAGCTGTTATCCCTTCGCTGACACTACTGAAAGCACTTGGAATCTTGGCGGAGAGAGGAAGGAAGACTGAAAGAAGTGTACGGCACACTGTGTTGGTAGCTAGGACATTACCAATAGAGGTGGTAGATGTTCTCCAAGATGAGTGGAAGTGTGTCCAGGTGGAAAAGGAACCTGAGAAGGTCACAGATGAAGTAGATGAATATTGGGAATATTATTTCTCCCTGAAGAACCCCGATGGCTCTCCAAAATATCCTTCTGTGACAAAAATAGTCAAAGCAGCTCTGTGCTTCTCCCATGGAAATGCTGATATAGAAAGATGTTTTTTCAGTTTCCAAATTGTTTGCTGAGGATCGTCCACAGTTAGCCCTCAGGACTCTCAATTTAGTTTTGATAATTAAAGATGCCATGAAACAGTACCACAGTAAGCCATACCTTCTACCAATAACAAGTCAGTTACTCTAGGCCAGAATGCTCATAAACATTATATTGCATGCTTAGAGGAAGAGAGACATCGCAAAGAAAAAGAAGAAAGAAAAAAATAGGAAGAAAGAGCTGAAAGCCACAAATGCGAAGAAACAAATTGAGGAGATCGAGTCTAGACTCAGTGAGAAGAAAAAGATTCTTCACAATACAAGGGACTCTACTGACGCTTTGTTTGCTGAAGCCACATCCAAACTGAAGGTAGCATTACGTACAGGAGACTTAAAAGGTGCTCAAGTTGCTCATGGATTGCTAGAAGGTGTTCGTTCGTTGAAAAATAATGAGAAGAAAGAATATATGGAAGTTGAACAATTACAGAGAACTGTTCAGAAAAGAAAGAGTAACTTTATTACTAACCTTTTCACTAAGAAGGATAAAAAACAGTGAATGCAAATTACATTCTGTATAACTTCTTAAATGTTGCGTAGTTTCTGATATTTTATGTACAGTTCTCCAAATCATTTGCGCGACTGAAAGTTTCAAAGTCCGAAAAAGAGGGAACAGCGGAATCAAGCACCTACAATAGTTGCCAACCGACACAACGGAAGCTTTTCGTGATGAAGAATGAAGATGAACATTAATATTAACTGTGGACATTTTGCAACAAAGGTGTTATTATTGTTATTATTAACATTATTATGCGAGTGACATCCATATCGATTCCGCCAGACCCCCAAATCCTGGAGAGCACACACAACTTTAATTTTTTTACGGTCAAAAACGATAGAAACTTAGAAACCCCAATTACAATACCTCCTATTTTGATTTTACACCCCCTCAAGCTGAAAATCCTGACTGAATCCGTGGTCTAAACTATAATGAATTTAATCTATTTTCCAACATTTAACGGACTTAGAAGAAGCAATAGATTGGCACGTGGGATCGAACTCCATGGGAGACTATTCTGACCGAGGTTTTCTAGTGTTTGTGTCAGTTTCACCAGCCGAATGCCGGGATGGTGCCTTACGAAAAATCCTTACCAATATCTTCTTCACCCTTTTCCTAATCCATCCCGATCTGAGCGAAAGATGCCAAAGGTTCTTAAAAAATCCAATTCAATCAATCCAGCATTTAAAAGAGAGTAAGCATCGGAAAGGTAACGAACAGGATCATATTCTATGCACCATC
>JAGDQP010032762.1:0-16076 GCA_022664845.1 Lepisma saccharinum | reverse complement strand
ATAATAATAATAATAATAATAATAATAATAATAATAATAATAATAATGGAAAGATGCGAGAAAAATACGGAAATGGAGAATTTAGTTCAGGTTAAGATTTACAGTTAAAACCTCTTGAATTAATAGTTGCACAAAATAGACAAGGAATCACAACAAATAGCTTGACAACTTGTTCAGTGAATAGAGTACTTGCAAGGGAAGTATTTCGGTTCGAACAAGAATTGTTTGATTAGACTTCGTATAAATACATTCGTACCCCGATTCTGATAATGTCTGTAAAGTAATTCGACCGTGTAAGGCCGCGTTTGTCCGCTAGAGAGCGTTAAAGTTTGGAGCAAGGGGAGACAGCCGCTGCAATGACTCTCGTACTTTCGGTTTAAACAGGCCTTTATTACTCAAAATATCTACAGGAACCTATCTGACAGTGCTGACAAAGACTGCAAATCCACTGCAGCGTGTAACAAATAGTTTGGCAGATATAGACCAGTATTTGTCTTCACAAATGTAAGTGAGGGGTTTCCACAAAGTAAGTAAAACAGATGGGAGAATCAGAATAGGAGCACAGGGCAAAGGACACATCAGGGGAACCTTCAAAAGCACACTCCAAAAATAATACTAATCTCACCAAAAAAATCTGAATTTCGGGGGTGGGGTCCAGACGTACGTCCCTCTACGTACGTCCCTATTCCTAACTGTCAGCAACTTCAAGTGTGTAAAATAGTGTCCATGGAGTGTGATTTTGAATGTTGCTCTGTGTGCCTATTTTGATTCTCCCTTCTGTTTTATTCGCTTTGTAGAAAACCCGCGCTTGCATTTGTGAAGACGTAAGACTGGCCTATATCTGCCAAACTATTTGTTACACGGTAGAGTGGCTTTGCAGTCTTTGTCAGTACTGTCAGGCATGTCCATGTAGATATTTTCAGTAATAAATGCCTGTTCGAACGGAAACTGCGGGAACCGTTGCGGCGGCTGCCCGGGCTTGCTCCAAACTTTGACACCTTCTAGCGCACAAACGGTCGAATTATTTTGCAGGTATTATTACCATCGAGGTATGAATATACGAAGTCTTATAAAAAAAATCCTGTTCTAACCGAAATACTTCCCTTGTTAGAGAGAATAACTCCACAGTGAGAGAATGGTGTCCAGCCGGAAACTGCTCTACTACTTAACTCTTGCTGATAATCACAAATAATTTACTATGGAAGTAAGAACATACCCCAGTAGCACACAAACGTTGAAAATACGTGGATTAAACATTAGTACCAAAACGTTGTGTTAACGTTGTAAATGTACCGAAATTTCCCCCTGTTCAACGGTTTATTCGACGTTGAATATTGAGAAGAAACGGATTTAGTTGGCCAAAATAGAGCATGAATACTGTCTATTTATAGTTGGACAGATTTAGTTCCATTTCAGCCATTGCTTTTATCACGATATACGGTGTTAATTTTCCAACAGTAAATAATCCGAGCGGCTGCTGTGGGGTTCGAACACAGGAACACTCTGCACTTCTCGTTAGTAGCTGGACGCGTTGACCACTTATCCAAGAATCCACCTGGAGATGTCACTACTCTTTTACTGTACCGTTGAAACTAAATGTTCGTTGAAATATAGTTTAAAATTCAACCTGTTTTCAACATGTAAATGAAAACATGAAAAATATAGTTATTTTTATTGTATTTGCTTTTAATTATAACGTTTAAGCAATTAAATTAGAAATACAAGTGTGAAACAAAATCTAGAACATAGTATGAATGATAGTTGAAAGTACGTCACATGAACGTCATATCAACGAAATTCTAACTTCATTGAAATATGGTTTAAAATTCAATCTGTTTTCAACGTGCACATGAGAACACTAAAATTAGTTTGTGTCATTCAATGAGTTTCTAATTATATTTTTGACATAACATGAGTAAGAAATGCATTAAACAAAATATATTATACCATAGTTCAAAATAACTTATTGAATACACGTTGTATTAACGTCTTATCAACGTAATGACGTCTTTGTTGAAATATGATTAAAGAAGCTTATTTTTTTCCACCGATAACGGTTAATCAACTAAATGAACCTAAAATCAATGTTGAAAACACGTATGTGTGCTACTGGGTTAGTATTAAAACAGTAGAACAACGGTAACTAAGACTCTATTTTATAAACAATTTACATCTTATATTTGTTTACTAACTTCTTGACATCAGCATAAACAAGAAATTAAGATTGTTTGAAACATTACATATTAAAACTTAACAATAATGGTCCAAGGTAGAGCCTTGAGGATCTCCATAAATCATTTTAGTAACCACAATGTTTTGATACCTTTATAATATTAAATTCTATTCTACAGATATCAAGTAATTGATTTTAGTAGACGATGACTTCATGTTGATTCATATTGAGATAGCTTATCATAGGAAAGAGGTGTAATTACCTAAATAATTGACTGGAACACCTGCTGCAGTAAAATATTATTCAATAAAAGCAGGCAATGATGAATTAAATATGTTCGCAATGATTGGTTTGATTTTGCTTAGAATAGAACAAAATGCTCAATACTTTATATGTACGATAATTAATTTTTAAAGTACAGAAGAAATAGTATTATAGTCCTTTGTAGTAGCAGTTGAAGAGATTAGGATAAAACGGGTTTGTATGCCTAAACAGAATATCCTATTTAATTCTCAAAGAAATACTGCAATCTGCGTCTAACTGCAGAACGAGACTCGCAACGTCACGGTTTACATTGTGCATTATGTGTGGATTAAAAGGAGACGGACGACCACTAGTTGTGTGAAGTGCAAAGTTGAAAATATGGTATAACTTTTTAGTAAATTATTCTCAGTTTGACCAAGCACGTCGGACCGAAGTAAGAGGAGGAGTGCTTTGCTCAGTTTCAACAGGTCAATGTCAGAATGGTAGAGAAAGACTCTGCCTATCTTTCCTTTCCCTACCTCGGATGAGTGCTCACTGAGTGGACGTCATCGTCAACCATGTGACAGCCTTAGGCCATAAACGTAAATGAGAATTAAAGAAGAATATATTAACACTCCTTTTTGGTATAGCTGGTGGAAATAATTAAATAAAATGAGTTAAACAGAACTTTTATTAGTTGAGTTCAAATATTCATTAGCGTAGACATTTTTTTTAATCCGGTGGCCATACCTTCTGAATGACCTTTGTGAATAGTTTTCCTTAATCAGACCGGAGTAATGTCGCGACGGTACCTTCGAACTAGGTTCTGGCGGACTCTTTCCACTTCCTATCCTCTTCCCTGTTCTACCTTGGCTCGAGCTAAAGATGTTTTACGCAAAAACTTTTTTTTAAAAAAGTAAACGCTTTTGCAAATTCATCTGAAAGTTTATTCAAAGAAAAGTCTCGCCCCCCCCCCCCCCCTTCCCCGTTTTCATCGTAGAATTGACAACTTTTGTCGATCGGATTTAGACCATCCTATTTCATGTTGATTAATTTACATGTTAACTCAAAGCCTAAAACCACATAACAATGAGTTCATTTTTCTTATGATTCAAAGTTGATATCCTTAATAAATAATAGTAATAAAAAAAAAAGGATTGACTATCCACAAAAATATCCATCATTATGTAATCTTTCCGGAAGTGTATCTTCATTCATTCAACTGATTCCGTTTTAGTTCCGTGAAAACGTAATAGCGTGACATTACCCTGTAGTTGGTATCGCTGATATGGCAAAAGTGCTACCCTCTCGCGGAAAGAGTGCTGAACTATTTCCGTCTCCTTGACAATCAACAGCTGGTTGTTCCTAGTGTTGCCAACCAAACATAAAAGGGCTTCACAGCTTGAGAGAACTGTAGAACACAGCACCATCTGGCACTGATATTGTAAACATTGAATCTAATTGTGGCGCCTGGGGGGGGGGGGGGGGTTTACAGCAAGAAACACTAGCTCAGCTTAAATGCTTGATTTTTAATTTTTCTTTACCAACCACCACACACACAAAAAAAACACGAACTTTTGAGGATTCATAGCATCATAGCTCTAAAACCGGTACTTTGCCCACCATTTAATGAAAGAAGGAAAGGAAGATGGTTTTGTTTCGATGTACTATCTCGACAGTAGCTTCATTTGACTGTGCAGTTCTCATCTTCGGTTATCAGAAATTTGTGGGACTTTTCTTAACACTATTGATCCACTTGGGTTATGGATTGGGTTGTCAGTAGGGTTGACACCTGTCCCGTATTTTAGATAAAATTTATGCGTCCCGTATTATCAGTACTTGTCCCGTATTATAAGTAGTAAATTCACACATAGGGCCTATATTTTCAAAATATAAATTATCTTGAGAAATAAACCGTCATTTACTCTTTCCCAACTGTTTACTATGCAGACTAGCGAGCAGATTCTGTTCAAATCTTCAGGCATCAACCAGAGCTGAAACCAGGTCACTTTTGGGTGACCAGGCCAAATCCGAACCTAGGTGACTCGGTCAGAAACATGGCCCGGTCTGGGAAATATAATAAACCGGGAATTTTCAACGCCTTATTTTTCGTGCTGTGAGAGTCCTGGTCACCTCTGACAGAAACACTGTTCAAACGCAAGGAAAAAAAAATAAAACTCTGCTTTGCTCCCCGGGTCACAGGGTTCAGACCCGGTCCAAAACGACCCGAATGACCCGTTTCAACTCTGTCCCTAACATGTGACAAGTGTTTTGGTCTAAGTCAAAGTTGCCTAAAGGTCATAAATCAAATTCAATTCGATGAAACTTGAGGACGTGGATTTAATACTTGCGCCTCCTGTTTGCTCTAGTTGATAACACATTGCAAAAAAGGGTTAATTCAACACTTCTCGGCTTCCCAGACATACCAACGCTTTTTGTGTTAAATCAACACCGTTTGTTGTGTGATTTCGGTGATTCAACACTGTGATAGTGCTAGCATGACAATCTTTATAATGTTGAATCACTGAAATCAACACAGTATGTTGTGTTGATTCAACATAAAAATGGTGGTCACTCAGGGACACCGAAAAGTATTGAATTAACCACGTATTATTTTGCAGTGCTAACTAATTAGTTCCACTTTAGGTTCTTCCAGATTTGTCCCGTAATTTTTGTATTAACCCGTATTTTTTGCCGCGCGTCCCGTAATTTATTCATCAAAAGGTAGCAACCCTAGTTATCAGACCTACGTGGATCACGGGTAGGGGAAAATGTGTATTTACACCACCATCAGAATTAGTGTTCTCCTTAAGCGACAAGTCCTTAGAGGAAAATTAAGCGTTCTTCATTATCTCCGATCCTTGCTGCTTTCGTTTTCACTGTAGGGTACTCTTTCTTTATCTTCCTTTGAACACCTTTAAATAACACACTTTTTTTTTTTAGAAATTCTTATCCGATTTGTGCTTACAAGGAAACCAGTGGAATATTGGTAGAAGTATATAAAAAGTGTATTTTGTATGATTCAATCAACAGATGTCACTTCTGCTTCACTTTAGTCCTGAAAAGAAACACTACCGAGATGTAGCGTCACTTTCCACATCGCAGCATTTCTCGCCATCGACGTATTTCTTTTTTTGGTAAAAATAAACAAAATTATATGAATTTTACAAAAAAAATCTGAATTTCGGGGAGTCCAAGGATGTAATGTAGGGTACATCCACATCATTTTTTAGGCATCACTGTATACCCAAACAAAATTTATGAAATTAGCCGGTATATGGGATAGTAAGCGAAATGTTTCGTTACAACGAGCCAAGCGTATACCCACCTAAAATTTTGCATTACATCCCTGACTATGTGTTATTAAATTATGATTTCAGCATGTGATCTACGAATATCTACATAATTATAAATCATTAAGTATAATGCCTGTATGCCCTTCCAGCAGTTTTTAATGATCTTGCCATTGATTTAAAGAAATCTGGCATGAAGATTCGAGAGCATGTTGACATTTTGGGAATAATAATAAAAAAATAAAAATGCGTTTATTCTCTTAAAAACGGCCCCAAAGCCCCACGTATCGACAATGCAATTTACCATTGGGTTAGAAAGCTGAAATTGGGTATGCTCATTCGTGAGCAGACTGGAATAAGGCGAAGTATGAAAAGTGCAATTATCAGGTTAGGTACCCCAATAACAGCCCTTAATCCTAGATATCGAAAATACACCTCCCGATGGCCTGAAAAGCTGAAATTCTTAATAAAGCAGGTCAGAGATAATTACAAAGAGAAATCGTTATTTCAAAATCGCATCTTCCTCACTACCTCAATGACAACCTCTTACTTACTCTATAGCTTACGGAACTCGCAAGTTCATCGCCGTAGTGACAAACGTTCGCCATCGGGATCAATTCTGGGGAATATCAAGCCAGTTTTCATCACAAACACCTACTTCTGAAAGATACCTTCTAATATTGTCCTCCCAACATCGTCTCGGTCTTCAAAACGGTATCTTTACCTCCGGCTTTCCAACCTAGATGGAATATAATCTTCGTTTCTCTCCCATCCGAGCTACATGGCCTATCCATTTTAGTCGTCGTGATTTCATTTTTCTTACAGCATCGGGTAAGTCGTACAGACCGTGAAGTTTTTCATCATGCAGTCTCCTCCATTCTCCCGTCATCTCGTCCCGTTTCGACCTGTATATCTTTCTCAAACCCATATTATCAAACACTCATAATTTATATTCATCAGCTAGGGTCGTACTCCAACTTTCGCAACAGTAAATTAATACCGGCAAAATAACCGTTCTGTATGTTTTCAGTTTCAACTTCCTTGATATTAATCGCGAGGTTAGGAGTTTCTTGACTGAACAGAAACATGCGTTGCCCGAAACTAAATGACTTTTTATTGTTTTCCGTTACCTCGTTTTTGCTTGTTATGTATGTTCCCAAGTATTTACATTTGTTTACTTTCTCTATGTTCTCATTCTTAATTAGTGTGTACTTATTTCAGTTATTCCCTGTGTTTCGGCTTGTTATCATGTATTTTATTTTATCTATGTTTACCTGTAGACCTATCTCATCGCACGCTTCAACTAAGATATCGGTGTTGCTTTGTAGTTCATCTATATCATCCCCTATTAAATCTACATCATCCGCGTATACAAACAGCTGATTCAATACATTCAATGTTAGTCCCTTTTTGCCCTCTTTTATTTTCTAAATCGCATACTCTAAAGCAAAGTTAAACAGGAGTGGTAACAAGGCATCACCTTGTTTCAAACCATTGTGAATCTTGAAACTATATGACATATTACCAGTGTGTAAAGGGAGCCGGTACGGACAGGAACGTCGTTGCGGTAAGAAATATACAACCAGAACGGTGTTCCTGTAAGAATAATTTGTGAGCCACGCGTGTCCCTTCGAATAGTAAGAATTACAAATAGCTTAATTGTAATTGTTCTTCCTTACTTTGCATGTGAAAATATTTTCCAGAAATACTGACGAAAGTAGGCATACATCAGTTTCCGAAACATCGACGTTGATAATATATGTAACAGTCTGCTTAGACGGCAAACCATAAGTAATCACATTTTTCTCGGAAATGGTAGACCTCTTAGAAACAACTACTAGTGAGGCCTGTTCAAGCAGTATTAAATATCTTGGGAAAACATGACTTCAGCAAACGTTGGTTGGCAAATCCCTGGATGGGAGAGTGTACAGACGGATGTAGTGTCATGCTAGACACAGGTGCTGGTGTATGTGCCATGTTAAAACATTTTCCAGATTTAATTATATAGTATTATATTAGCCATCGTTTGAGACTTTCGGTGATGCGAGTGAATCGACAGTAGGTGTAAACACATAAAACAAAATCTGTAGGTACTTGACAGCCAATCCACGAGAAACTAGTGTCAGCTAGAATCATGTGTTGTCCAGAATGAAATGATATTGAAAAATAATGGTAAGATACTGTCAGTTCAACATTGAGTTGTGTCCAGTGTCTGCGGTGTAGAATGGCTTCCAAGCGTTGCATCCACATTTTCTTGAAGTTTTAGTGAACACGTCTACAGATTGACGTGAAAGAGTGAGTTTTCAAAGTTTGGCAAAATTTGATATATAGGATTAGTAGAAAACGTTTCACTTAAGTGCGACTCTTTCGAAGAAATGAAAAATGCATCGTTTCTTCAGTTGCAATCTATCCTTTCCCGAAACTCAAAGATAATTAAAAAAAAAAAAAAACTGCCACCATCACGAGATTGAAACAATATCTACACTCAAAAAAATATTGCTGTTTATTGCCACCCCAAAAGGTGTAATAGAACTCCTCTACCTCTACACCAATTCCAGTGCTGGGTAACACCAATTCTGGTGTTGGTTTACACCATCCAGGGTGTCCAACACGGTTTCTGGTGTTGACAAACACCTCTACCGGTATTCAGAAACACCGTTAGGAGTGTTAATAAACACAATTAAAGGTGTTCCCTAAAACTTGTAGCGGTGCACTTTAACACTCCTAACTGTGTTTATGAACACCTGTAGAGGTGTTTGTCAACACCAGAAACGGTGTTGGACACGCTGGATGGTGTTAACCAACACTAGAATTGGTGTTACCAAGCACTGGAATTGGTATAGAGGTAGAGGTGTTCTATTACACATTTTGGGGTGGCAATAAAAAACAATATATATTTTTTGAGTGTAGGATTACATTAGCAACCTGCTATTCTTCCAGTCAGAATATGCTCTTCAGAAGTTACAAATTCAGAAGTAGAACTTGTAATGGTTGAGAAGGCCAAAATAAATCCTAACCAGTTCATTCAAACACTAGTGAATTGACTTTAATGAAGAAGGCAGGATAGGGCCGGGATAATAGAGCCAAGTCAAACATCTTACATGCAGCTGCTGTCTGAAATGCATCTCTTGAACTCAGAGATGGAAATTATTCGGCAATGTGAGATACGGAGAAAGTGATACGTTCAAATGAATCAAACGAGATTCTGATGAGATTTTACAGAGGTGCAATTCAAGGGCGCCCATTGGTGGGGCGGGCAAGGGGGGGGGGACGCTCGCCCCCCTCTAGCCAGAGAAAATTATACCTTGCCAGATAGAAAACAAAAATAAAATGTTGATATGCTCCTTCTATATTTTATTTTTTGGTTATTTTATTCATTTTAACTTTATTTTTATTTATTGTCAACATAGCAGGCGTTATAACCCAATTAGAGTGTCGATATCTACAATAATCATTTACAGACACTTCTATTACAGTATTTCTAAATGCTTTCGAAGACATATGTATCCAATTCGATGGAAGTTTCACACATTTCATTGTAGGTGGTACATATTCTCCAGATTGGTGACTTCATCATTATATTTGTAATTGCCTTTTAGCAATGAAAGAGACCAGTGCTGTCTATACCAGTTTTAAAGAACTGTACTCGAAACTGTAAGAATGATAGATACTAAGGATGTGCAGTCTAAGCCATTTTGAAGTATTTTCCTAAGAAATAACAGATCAGAAATGTGTTCTAAAGAGCATAAGCATAGTAAAGAAACGTTGCTAAACTCTCTTACCATCCTTATTACAAATCCTAGCATTTTAAAATCTTCATTTGTAATATTTGTTATGTGCTGTTAAAAGTTAATTTTATTTCAAACGTGACACCAAGATCTTTAACTATGTCGGGCCTACTTAATGTATACTTATGAATTTAATAATTAAATCTATAAATCGTTTTATTTCTACTGAATGATAAAATTTTGTATTGACTGAAAGTTGATTGATAGCATGGCATCTTCCATGGAATCAATTTTATCATATATTTTGAGGTCATCCGTAAATAGCAATTTTTCATTATCCGGTATGAATTCCGGTAGGTCATCAATGAATAGGAGGAATAACAACGGTCCAAAATTCGAGCCTTGCGGTACTCCTGACAGTGCTGTATATTGATCAGACTTGTATTCCTTAAATAGAACAGGCTCAGGCTGTTTGCGATTAGTTAGATAAGAGCACATGAACATAATCATTCAAGGATGGAGAGAAGTGATAGTAATTTAATTTACCTAGTAATGCACTGTGATTAACTCTATCAAACGCCTTTTCAAAGTCAATATAGAACACATAGACTTGCTTCCTTCGTCCAACGAGTTTGCAATGGAATCTGTAACAATTCTAAGATTCGTTACCGTGGATTTTTGTGAAACAAATCTATGTTGTTTAGTTGAGATAACTGGCTTCACATGATTAATAATTTGTTGATATACAATTTGTTCAAGACTTGTGCAAGGACAAATAAGTATACTATAAACTTGTGGTTCGTAATTTATTGTCTGTCGTTTGATTTAGGTGTAGGACAAACTAAAACAGATTTCCTTATTTATTAAGTTTCAGATACAGCTGGAACTAAATAACATTAAAAAAAACTAAATAAAATTAAATTAAATTATAAAACTACAGGCAACTAAAAAAAACGACGATTATAGTACACAAGAGGAACAACTCAGATATTGATATTTAGCACTCGACGGACAGTGGTTTTAGTTCCAAAAATGTCAATATTTGAATCAAGATTATTATACATATTTACAAGTCTATAGAATAAGGAGCGCTGCAGTATACTTAGTCTAAGCTTGGCACAATGAAGCAGGTTATTATTTCTTGTTACTCGCAAGGAAACACGGAAGTAAAATTTAGATACTAACTCTCCAGTTCTAAGATTAGGGATCTCCAGATTTCCATTTGTTAGGGAAAATATATATTTTTAGTGCCAAGCTGAACACAATCAACAGGGGATATTTAAATATATCAATATATCCTTTGACTATATAGGACCATCAGATCCAACTGTCATTTTGGATTTTACATTCTTGATATCCTTTTCTATTTCATTCAAATGTATTTAGTCAACAGACAGTATTCCATTTTTTTTATAACCCCTAGAGTTACTATCAAAATTACTGAAAGATTGAGAAGAGGATACAAAATTAATACTGACTGGAACTAGCTAGCTATTTCTTCATTGTTACACAAATTCCGACCTTCAAATTTTAATATATTTGGGGGGGAAATGTTAGTTTTGTTTTAATAAATTTCCACACAGTTGATCTAGATCATTATTGATATTATTTTCAGAATTGATATAAAGATCTTATAGGTTATTTTTACGTCTTTTTTGACTTTCCTACGCAATCGAACAAATTCCTGATAGTAGCGTAATGTTCCCTTTAGTTTTGATTTGGTAGAGTCAAAGATACACGGGATTGGTTTTCTTAGCCTTCAACCCTTTATTTACATACAAGAACAAAGTTAATAAGATTACCGTCCCGAAGAATACAATTTACAGTTATCTGAGTATAAATGATTAAAGATGTCTTATTAAAGAGTGATCAGTTTATGGAGAATAGGATGACACCAGTTCCTTAGCAAGCTGCGTGTCGGGAAGTTGTACCAGTTCCTTAGCGAGCTGCGTACGGATAGTATTAAGGTAAGAGTACACTCCAGTTCCTTGGCGAACTGCGTGTGCGGATGACACTAATTCCTTAGCGAACTACGTGTCAGGTGGTTGTACCAGTTCCTTGGCGAACTACGTACAGGTTAAGTTAAGATTTATGTGTGAGAGTGCACACCTGTTCCTTGGCGAACTACCTGTGCAGGATAGTACCAGTTCCTTAGCGAACTACGTACTAGGATGTTCCAGTTTCTTAGCAAACTGCGAACGGTTGAAGGAGAGGAACTGACCACCCGGGGAAAATGAGTGATGGCTCTTGCTCTGTACAGGTCCTTTTTAAAGGTGAATGTAGGAGTGGTTCCTCTTGTTTCTCCTACTTGACTCCAGCTCCCTCTGTCTTCCGTTATTTGCTCCATCTGGTGTTAGTTTGAGGAGTTGACCGTCGTTTGCTCCAATGTGTATGTATTATTTGTTTACTTGCATAACCACATGTTTGTTCTATAAACATGTGTGTTATTGTTTATACAATGTCCACGTGTTCGCTATACACGCTGGTCATTACGGTAGGGTCTTGAATTTTCAATTTTGTATGTAGAGTTTATATGATAAAGTGTTTTAATCTTGTGTTTCCTAATAATGTCTTTAGTGAACCAGCACGGACACTTTGGGACAGAGTTTCTTTTGCAGGGGACACATTTGACAAATATTTCATAAATAATATAATAAAGTTTACTAAGTCATTAACACTATTATACCCTTTTAAGCATCCCCAATCATCTTACAGTATACTTTAAGGTAGATTGAATGTTCTTCATGGCATGGTTCTTTTTAATCTTTTGCGCCCTTAAATTAGTAATATGTCGTGATTAACGTGTTGATAACTTTTAGCAGATCGTAGAGAAACTATCGCTTTATCCTTGCCCCCTCTGGAAATAACAACATGGACGCCCTTGGTACAGTCCAGGGGTGCACTCGTAAATTTTCCAGTACCGGAACTTTTTCAATTTGTATGTCATACCTGTGAAGTGATGAATACGAATAAAACAAAATTGTTAATATTGACAAAATATGGAATACTTTATCAATTAAATTTGAAAAGCTTAACATTTAGAAACTGAATAAAAGAAAAATTAATAGAAGAAATGGCATGGTACAAAATATTATATTTTAGTTACTGAAACAGTCCAATCTTGATACAACCACATGTTAATATGTTACAAAAGTTTATAGCAAATGGATTAAAATCCTCCAAAATTGGTTGCTCGCCTTGTTCTGGTGTCATCTGCAGTTCGTTGTATTCGCAGTCACGCTTTCACATATGAATGTGCATCCTAGTCGCTCAAGTTTGTTGTTGTTGAAATAAAACTTTGACCAGACTTACGGTTAAAACTTTTTTTTTTGTAAACTAGAACAGTTTTTCTCCCAAAAAGCAGTACCGAAACGGAGTTCCAGCGCGTTCTGGTACTAGTACATCTCCGGTGCAGTTGAGAAATTCGCAGGTAACTGGCGAAATTAATATGTCCAGTAAATGCTTTACCTGTGAACACAGCTTATTGTGAGACAGGGATAAAGTGAAATTAATCTAATATTAACTGACAATAGAAATAGAATGAAATGTGAAACATCTATCTGATCTCATGTTCTTATCAATCGTTGGACCTACAATCAAAATGTGGAATCCTGCGCCAAAGCAAGCTTGAAAATATTGTGTGCAATTCAATGTGAAAACAACTGAATAAGAAAGTGTTTTGTGTTACAGTGACGCTTGTAAATACATTTACTAAGCAAGAACTATATTATAATTGAAGTATTGTGTAATTAAATTAAATATACTGATTCTAAAGAAATACGATGATCTGTAGGAATTAATTTGTTATTATGCCACTCAGATACAATGTGAATTATTTGTACCATTTACTTACCATCTTCTAAAATATTAATGTAGAGTTGAATAGTAATGACTATTATAACTATTGAGGGTTTTGGAATGAAGAGGTATAGAAATCACACAAAAATTGCCATAATGATTTATTTTTTGTAGATAATAAATACCGATCCGGTAAGAACTTTCATCCACTTCAAGCATTGCATATTATTACCTACCCGTACTCTGCTTATGGGATCGCTGAGACACATCTTCACAAGTTGAACAAGTTTCTTCGGAATCCCAAATTGTACCAGGATGCTGTATAGCTTTTCCCTTTTAACAGAATCATAAGCCTTCTTAAAATCAATGAATAGCTGGTGAATAATCCCATTGTATTCCCATTTCGTATCCAAGATTTGTCTCAAGGAGAACATCTGGTCCAACGTGGATCTATTTCTTCTAAATCCACATTGGTGACCTCCAATTATTTCATCTACGTATACACTTAGGCGAGTTAGCAGTATATTGCTAAGTACTTTGTAACAGGTTGGGAGTAACGAGATTCCGCAGTAACTATGACAGTCCGATTTATCGCCTTTTATATTAACCGGAACTATTATTGAGGTTTTCCATTCCTTTGGAAGCTCCTCCTTTCTCCATATAGCGTTTATCAATTTATGCAGTTCCTTGATTAGTGTCGTTCCTCCCGCTTTAATTAATATGACCCTATGATAGGCCATAGCGTATATTGTATATAAGAATATCATTTATCAACGGAACCAAAGATTTAGTACTTTTCAGTTGTTTTATATTACTCAAAGTTTAAATTGATTTAATTTTATGTTCTGTATTTAGTTTAAAAGAAAAAGAAAAATATTGTCTCATGTATTGTCAGTCGTTGCATAACTGCAAGTAGTATAAGTGATGGTCAATAGATGGCAGCACATTTTTCTCATAGTGCCGCATATAAGAATGGAATTATTATTTATAATTGTTTGTTTGTCGTTTAATGTAAATGGTAAAAGGCTTTATAATGTTAAGCAATTGTATTTAAAAGTGTTTTAAATAATTATATGTCTCTACATTTGTTTTAAAGGCTATCTAGCGCAAAGAAATAATGTTCCTTTGAACATAAATAGTGTATGTTGGTAATGCACCATGCAGAACTTCATCCTAACTCAACTTCGACCAGTTAACTTATTACGGTGATATTGTATAGCAGAGGTACAATTGAGAAGATAAGCACACCGTCGATTTGAGGTAGACGTCACTATTCAGTGTCGAAGGGTGCAAGTTTTCTAAGTTGTTTGAACGCTAACAAGCTATCAGGCTTCTGGTACATGCGCCAGGATAAATAAGCATAAAGACATACTTGCACACTGGGTGAGCCACCAGTCGAAAAACGGTATTATACGTTAACTACTTACATCTTGTACGCTGGGTGCAGGCCACCAGTCGAAAAACGACAAACTCTTATTATTAGGTATTGATTGAAGATATTGGTAACGAAATTGGCAAAGTCTCACGGTTATTTGGTTTATGGTTAAAGGATTGTCCCACTGATTGACGACATAGGCAATTCTTACGGATTTGATTTTGGGTTATTCATACTAAGTCCAGTAATATTAGATCTATACTGACTAGTAATTTACTAGGTTTGATTGAAAATACGGTTGACGACCTTGGGCTTGAACTTGGAAATTGATCGATTCTTTTACGCCGACTACCGCTATACAACAAGGTATCAGAATGCACAAGATACCTAAACCAGTAGTCTGGGGACCAGGTGCTAAAGTCACTGCAAAGGAGCAACGCACTTCGGGACGACACAGTCGCCAAGACCAATCACCAACCGAAAGCATAACACCAAATGAAAAGCGCCCTAGGTCACGTTCTCCTTTGTCCGATCTCTCCCGTTCGGGCTCAGAAATCTCAATGGACACTGCTACCACTACTGATGAACCACCACCAAGCGCCTCAAACACGAATCTAATAGAACATCCATCTATCGATCCTGCTGCCTCAGCACATACTTCCAATCAAAACTCAAAACAAAACAATCCAGAATCGTACAACTTCATACTCAAAGCATACGATTCACAGTTCAAAACTGCCAAGCAGGTCTTTGAGAAACTCGTCAGATATGTACCAAGAGCTGAAATCAAAAAAATACTTTTCACTAGGAATGGTATCATACTGAAATCCACCAATTCGGAATTTCACCGCCATATAAGAAATAAGGCATCGTTCGAGATATTCGGAAAATCTGCAAATATAGAGGCACTAACACCGAGCCAAAAAGCAAAACAAGCTCCTCCTCCAAGGAAACCACTTATGCTATCTGTGGTAATCAAAGGAGTAGAGCCAACTTGGACAGATGATGAGATCAAAAACGAACTGCACAGTGAAGACGTGCCTGTAGAGAAATGCCTACGCATCCTCTGCAAGGACGGTCCCACCTACCTTGTGCGGGTGCTCACACCGGATCAGCAACTAATTGACTACCTATTAGAGCAGGGAGCATATATATACGGCAAACGGCATAGGGTAGAGTCGTCGCATACAAGACAACCGTTACCAGTACGCTGCGAGCGATGCCAAACCTATAACGAACATACCACGGCTAAATGCCCGGACAAACCTAAATGCGGCTACTGCAGTCAAGACCATCCGACAAAGAACTGTCCAAACGGCAATGAAAAACCAAAGTGTGCAAACTGTACGGAGGTGCATGCTTCCTACAGTGCAAAGTGCAAGGGAAAGCCAGTGGCTAACCCCACCACCCCTGAATTAGTAGTACCAGTACGAACTCCCGACACCCCAGTAACTAGCAACAACTCA
>JAGDQP010032761.1:0-21085 GCA_022664845.1 Lepisma saccharinum | reverse complement strand
TGTGGACGCCATTAGGCAAACACTCAGTGAACCCCAGGAATAACGTGCACATAGTATATATAAATACATTGTGGTATCTCTAACATGGTACACACTTCATTCTAAACTGTGATGCCATATCATTCTTGGACATGATAAATGCGAGGACATTGTAAGGCGCGTCTGAAAATAGGAACCTTGTTCTTCATATCGTCAGGTCAAAGAACGATCAAGCGTTGCTCTCTGTACTTTCTCACACAAGGAATCATTCTCAAAGATCAGAACCACATAAAACAAAGAGCATATTCGAATCAGCGACGATTTCAGGCAACCAAAACGATGACGTACACCACCTCATCTACGTCTCTCTAAGTAATCCTGTTTCAAGAGCTCCCATAAAGAGTAAGTGTGTATTTATTTGTACACACACACACACACACAACGTTTAAAAGAAATTTCAAAACATTCGTTTCTTGCAAGAAACCACTTAAAAATTTAAACACCAGGTATCAACTATCAACTGCACAAGGAACTCGTTCACTAGAGAGCATAAAGTGTTGAAGTGGTGGTACTCGGCAGTTCAAAAATTCTGATGCCAGGAAAAGAAGTTCTTAATAGCGAAATGTTTTTTGTTGAGTCTGCAAGATCGGCGAGCACTTCAAACTTAGCAACTCAAGACGCAATAACGCGATATTTTGCGGACCACTTTAATATGCTGTTCGATTTGTATACAATCGTAAATTTGTTTCCTTTAAAACAAATCAACTCACCATATACCAATATCAAATTGCTGCGCGTTTCTACTCTAAATCAATGTAATTTTAAAAATATTTGCAACAAAGGTATAAATAGGCATGCGCCCTAAGGCAGTCACAAGTTTGTGGGATAGTGTGTTCCAGCGAGCACTACTTCAGAGAAAGGGTTTGGAGAAGTTACTCACCAGCGTATTTATTTTAGATACCATCCTTATATTCGGTTCATAGAAGGAACCACCACGGTTAACCTTACTACATCTGACACCATGAATTACGCGAGATCTCTGATGCCTCCCCAGGGCTGACTTCGACACTACACTACAATCGGTGAGTGAATGAGCCTCTGGAATAAGAGCACGTTACATAGGAAACATTATTTGAATAAAATTTCGTTTCAAAACAGATCATCCATAAACTGAGGGTGGTAGAGCAGTTAAACTGTATTCTCACCTCGTAGACGGGACGACCGGGATTCAATTCCCGTATCTGGTTACCTTAACCGAGTTTGGTCCTGATTTTCCTAACTAACGTCAAGCAACACCTCGCTAGTATTTAGGGGAAAAAGCAGAATCGCTATTTCCCTTCTCATACGAACAGTAAAAATGATTACTTTGCAGGGTATATTATAAAAAGAACATTCGTGAAGCAGTCAGACTCACTAGTAATTTATTTGTTATTCAGATAGAATTTTTCTTGATGATCTTCAATAAATTTTAGCCATAAAAAAGAACGGCAATGGCAACATTGCTTGCGAACGAAGCGCACAGAAAGAAGATTGGATCAAACAAATCCCAAATGGTGAATAAAAGTAACAAATAATAATAAAATACGGTTATTTTCCGTATCCAAGCACAAAATACACATGGACAATTATAAATTTATTGTAAAGTCCATACATATGAGGACATTGTTTTCATGGAAAAAATAAATAGAATATATGGATGTATTCACACAGATGTACACAGTAAGAAGACGAAGAGAAAAATGGTAACTTTACATCAGTTCAATAAAACAATAACATGTTCCTTGCTACAATGATTTTTTTCTTTAAGAAACAACTGTTTGTATTCTCCTCGTCCATTATTCTGCAACAAAATTCTTAACTCCCATTACAAAGAAGAAAAAAAGAAAAGGAATGATGAAATACACATACGGTATGTTTATACAATACAAAAAAAAATAATAATCTCAAATAATATATAGATATAATATTGCTACACTACAAGTTCATAATAAAAGTTTATTAAAAACAATTGTGAAAGTTCAATTGTTTTCGGGTCGCCCCCCCCAAAAAAAAAAAACAATGAAACGGAATAAAACAATCGATGTAGTTAAAATGAGAATAATGTCGTCCATTGTTAAGGAACAATTATAAAATCACTCGATGGAAACAAAACTTCTTGTAGTACCCATAGGAGAGTCTCGAAAAATGGCCACAGTTCGTTAACTGCAAATTAATCTCGTTTCAGTTCTTTTAGGCCACACATTAAAAAGAATTTCTTTACAAGGATATCAATTTTGTTCTGGTAAGATGACCACACTTCCCATTTTGATTAAAGAAAACAGCCCTCCTCTTCTTTCTGTCTTTTCCAGAAAGATTATTTTTTGAACGATTATATTGTTCCTCTATATCTTGGTTATCTGAACGGAAAAATACTCTTGTCAGCGTTTAGAGCATATCTGGATAAGCATTTTGAAGTGAAGATCACAGTTTAGTAATTACCAATATAATGTACCATTACACGAAGGTTGATTCTTCGAGAAAAATTTTGGAATATTCCTTAGACACATCTTTATTTCTTCCTTGCGTACAGGCCAGTGGTTTGTAACCAGTTTTGTTTCGCGGCACCCATCCATCTTGAAAGACCTCTGCTAGTTATGCTAGTAGTATCCTGATCTTTCTTTATTTATTTATCTTCTTCGATTATTCTTTAAATTTAATACCTTTCTTGTCAGTCCAATTATTTGTTTTTAATTGCCAATTTCATATGGATTTGAGTTATAATGTTATAACTGTTATAATGAGAAACTGTTATAATGAGTTCATCATATAATTAATGATTATTTTAAATTTCTTTCCGACTTCTGAAATGCATTTATTGGGTTGTGCAATAATTTTGACCGTAAGTATATAATTGTTGTGCCTTTTCTTTTCATGGTTTTCAAAAAAGAGATTGTGTTTTATTTGTGTTATTAGGAGAACATGCCAGAGGAGGATTGGAGTTCATGTAGCTAAGCAATTTAGTTCATAGGGCTAGATTTTAACACCCCTGTCCAATACAAAGACTACTAGCCAAATGATTCTCCAGTTTTCTGAGCAAATGGCAGAATAGTTTATATAATTTGAGTCTATTTATGTCCTAATCGAACAAATAGCTTCTGAACAAAGACGTCCGAACTACATTCGGGCTTGTAACCCAGGCATCCACACCCTAAAGCATATGCTGACAATCTTCGCTGCAAGTCACCGCCCGCTATATCTAGATACAGCGGGCGGTGCCCTTATCTCGCCCCCCCCCCCTTACGGAAGTTCTTTTACAAGATTTCGCGAAAGGTCTGTTTGCACAGTATTCCAAAGAGGTAACAGTTGCAGTTTATTCGTTTTTTTAACAGAAAGTTTGAATTTTAATGCATTTTAAACTCCGATTTGGACATGATTAGGTTTGATCCGTCTATTTAACAAGGTGACAATCTCCCCCCCAACCCCTCCTGTTAGTAGCAGTGCTCTGTTTCACAATGAATAAACCATGTCTTTGTGGGTGTAACTGGGCATCTACATGTACAAAATGCAATACTGTTTTTCGTTCGTTATGTTAATAGGAGTGATAAGTAGGTGTTTCCCACAGGGGCACATTTATCTTTCTGCTTGCTCAAATGAATGCTCAGTTCACCAATACACATAATGCAAACAGTGTCAAAGAGAACGCCAAAGTTTATTAGGTGTGGTACGGGGAACGATTTCCTCTTATGCTTCCACTTCCACCGCTAGGGTTAGGTAATAGCCTAATTATCCGATTCTAAGTTTGCCTTTAATAACTAGGTACGGAACAAGCTGAATTATCGAAGTTAATCAACAGGAAATGTATTTCCGTTGTTTATTAAAACCAACTTCTGTTTCACATTTACACAGTAACAAGGCCTGTGTCTATTTCATATCGTATATACCGATAAAATATATGGTAAAACTTCGATCAACTGATAGATATAACAGAAAAAGGGGGGGAGATTTCCATTGTAGTCTGGCGGCAAAAGTCGGAGCATATGAAACGTCACGGATAATTCTAATCAAGCTAAAGTCAATCTAAAATCCTCCCTTGTTTGTTCCTTGACTCCATCACGGTACCGACAATCTTGCTTCCTTCTCCCATCCTTTTTCTTCGGAAGTTTTGAGGGATTACATTCCTTCAGCAAACTTACTTACGTGGTATATGACCACATATCAGAAATAAAAGATATTAAAACCAAAATGAATACAATTGTTGAGTATTTCTTTTACGTCTTGATAAGGAAAAAACGAAGCGAAATAAAGGACACAATACTATTTATTTTTTGAGTATGTAAAGTTACGCTTTGCCAATCAAAATGAAAATGAATGTGCATCAGATATGTACAAGAAGTCATTGTTATGCGAAAGAGGAATTATTTTTTTTTTAATGTGCACGGTTTCCGTGAAAAAAAAAATAGAAATAGTTGGCAATCACGCCACTTACCACTAATGATGAGCTATGTACTAAGAGATGAGTATTACAGAAATCCAAGCAGCATTAATGTCTATACATAATGATTACCGGTGACGTAAAATACAAGTCGTGATGACCATGAAGCCAGCCAGCTAAGTATAAAGTGCGTTACCATGCAATTTCAGATTGAAATATGTATTTCCCATCATGTGCACACATTAAGAAACTTTAGTGATGATTATATATTTCATTATCGTGTTGGAGGTATATAATAATATAAAGTTAATTAGTGTTGGAAAATGTCATGGTTGCTAATAAGCCCTTTGTAATTCTACTAGATTTCAGCGCATAAGCGTACATACGTAGGAAAAGATAAACAATGTCTCGATTGCAAGTTCTCATATTATCTACTTATATGGAGGCAATTTATTATCTATAGGTCACTGAGGATTCATACATGATGCACGTGCTCATTACGGAATACTGACGTCAATGTTATTTCTTTGCAATAACCCAGAGTATAATTAGCTGCGGTTCGTTTGTTTTCTATATAGGTCTGTTCCTTCTTCCATCATCAGTATTATCCTTCAGATTTACTCCACACAAAAGAATGTTTTCCCACATTCTAAACACTTTTTTATATAAAATTCGTTACGAGAACCTGGAACTAACCTGATGCACTTACTTCTACCACGGTCGTGGCTTTTCTTTTCTATCTGACCCCGCGACCATAGTTCTACATTAACAACATATGCAGTATCATTAATTACGTTAGGGTCCTACCCGCTACTTTTATCACCGTTTAATAATTTTGTAAAGTTGGTCACAGAAAGAATAACTTGTGCACCCTAAACTGTAACTGAGCGATGAACTCATATCAAGGTTTCTATGAAGTTTCTTGGAAGAGACTACCGTGTCCGGTTGTTGCATCCGATGGATGGACAACTGGTTACGTTAGTAGAAGTCTTACAATCAAGTGATCTCCACTTCGCTTCCCGGTGAGGATATACAAGTGGTTCGTAGCTTACCTTATTTTGTAGTTTTCATCCAACGAAAGAGAACGACAAACCATTATGAGTTCACCTTACTCAAGAACCTTTGGGTTCTAGATATGTCTGATCAGAACACCAATCATCATTATCAATAACTGAATAGTTATATTGTTCTACCTAACGTGCGAGGTTTTCTGGCAAAATTCGATAGCCCAATAACTTAGGGAGGCAACACTGCTTTTCAGTTATCATGGATAACTTAGCATAGCAGTACTATTTATCGATTCATCCGAAATCCCAATGACATAAAACATAGTTGGATAACTTGATTCCACGGATGTGGCATGGATGATTCTAAATATACCCTCTAATATTACGTTGCCGAACATTACAAAAAAAAAAGGAGGTGGGGGACTTCAAGGTGCATTGATTCCATGCAAGTTCCCTCAGTACCACCACAGACAAAAGGGATCTTTTTCTCTGATACCACACGCATACTTTGATTAAAGGGAAGCAGGAGTGACTCTCTACGTGCTCCGCTTATCTGGAGAAAAAATATTTTAAAAAATCAAGGCCGATATAAAGTGGGGAAATCACAGGGCTACCAGAACTTTTTTGGAACATCGTAGGCGCTGTTCAATACACATGGAGATATCCATCCACACTTCGTCACGAGTTGTGGTTTGCTACAGGGTGTTGCTGAGTCTGCTGACTGGGTATAAAGCTGGGTGGACCAGGCAGAGACTATTCTCCCGTAGCAACTACTTTTTTTTCTCTTTGTTTCATTTTCTTTTTGTTAACTCGCATTGGGAAGAACCATCACAGTGCCCTCTCATGTGTGCAAGCCGCAGCAAATGACAGTCACTGTTCCGCAAGAGTGAGCTGTCGTGTCCGGTACCACCCCTTTCCCTTCTGCCCTCGCAGTCCTAACTTCGCTCTCAATTCACTTTGTGCCAACTCAGGGTTAGTTTTCCCGCCTTGATCAATGTTACACCACCCGAACACAATACTCCAGTTTCTAGTTTCTGATCTGTATGCTGGGTTTGAACTCGCAGAAAATCCACTGCCTTGAACTGTCTATATAAATAAAACTTCCCGGAGGCAGGTTTATCACCTGGTGGTTCCTGGGCAAGGTGAACAGGTGGAGCCTTTTCACTGTCTTCCACCACATTAAAATGGCATCCTAAGAATGTGTACCACAGCGTAAAAGTGCATTGCAAACCACGTTCAATTTATCCCAACCGAGAATCAAACCCGCAACCCCTTGTTTACAAAGCGACGAATGTATATCCTGCTAAGTGTAGTCTTACGCAATCAATAAATATACGTATTGCTATTGCTCGAACCCAAACACTGCATCAATAATCATTTGTCAAATGCGGAAAGTTTTCATCCACAACAAAATCACATGAATTTTCGTGAAAAACTGCCAGTTTTGGTTTCGCCTCAGCATTAATCTGAATTGGCAACACTATCTCAAAGACAAAACACTTCTCATTTCGAAACTTAGGTCAAGATCCAGTAGTGTCCTCTGAACTGCAAGATATCAGCAACTAGATTCATCCCAACGCCAACCATCCTACAATATCATGCAACCCGGTAAGCACAACGGATGTGCATGCGATCTAACCAACAAGGAAATGACGCCTGATTTTACTGCTCCATTGTAATGAAGCTACTTACGTTAGATCGCTGCGATTTATTACTACTGCAGTTCCAAACTTCATCAGTAAGGTTTTACGGAGTGCGTGGAGTGTGAGGAAGTTAAATATTTAAGTCACCTTGTGATTAATGTAACTTTTTTAAATAAAAAAATAGGAAATGTATATTTAAATACTGGTATCTCAAAAAATAACTAACTGTGCATAGATTAATAAGAATACGTAGGCGTTAAAAAGAACGGCTTTTCATGGCTGGTTCTCCTACGTTTCGTGTCCTCTTTTTATTTTATTTTTTTTAACTGCGACCACGATTCAACTGCAAGCGAAATAATAATAAGAAAAAACAAATCAAAGAGAAGTGTAAATTATGGAAGTTCATAGTTCTGAGGCAAACGACGGAAAGCAGCGATTCCGCTTGCACGTTCCTCTGCCGAAAGAACGAACGAACGAGGCATTGAACTTCCTTGTTTACGTAGAATTTTCTTTTTTCTTTTTCTACAACCGTTGGTTGTAGTCGCTGCAGAAAAACACACGCACAATGTCGCTGTCATGTCTTCCGTAAAATCGTTCTTATCTCATCTCCTACGATTAAGAGGAAATTTTCATCTTTTACCCACACAAAGAGAAACACATTGTTGTCATCTTAAATACGTTGGTTTCTTTCTTAATAGAGAACGAGCCAGTATGATGTAACATCCTCATGTCTATAATATGCGGATATACAAATAGTGCGGTCTTCGTTAACTGCGATACTAAAGATGTTCGGTTTTGGGGTTTTAGTACCTACAATTTGCTTTGAAACACAATGGCTAACTATCTCGAAATGTTGTCAATTGATTAATAGTAAGGCATAATGTACAACTGATAATATGTCGAAGTTGCTAAACATTAGTACATCACATAGAGCTCTGCAAGGACCAGGTATTAATAAGCAAGTATAATGGTCGTGCTTCTAGAGTTTGAAAAAAAAAAAAAAATACAGAATGAAAGAGGAAAGTTCAGTTAGGACAGGTGGCCCGTTGATACACGAAAGAGTTACAAAGAAGTGTAGCTCTTCTAATATTAGTTTTTTTTTTTTACTGATTTTGAATTTATTTCTAAAACCTTTAGGCATCTGAGGCTCAGAACGGAATAGGGTGGGGGTTAGGAAGGTAGACGACCAGGACCTATTGTAGGTGTCACCTCTGGGACTTTCCAAATGCTAAGAAAACGCTCTACCACTGAGCCATGGCCACTCGGCTTTATTGATTCAAAGGATAATTCTAGAAGCCACGTAGGTTTAATTCACGTAAGTGCGTCGCTAAGGCATCCTTCGCAAGCCTTCGGTTGACCTACAGGTTAGCATACTCGCTTTCAGTCTGTATTGTTGCTGGTTTAATTCCTATGGTGGTCCACTGATAACTATGGTTCGGATACCCTCTTTATCAAAAACTGTAGGTCTCGTCTTCAGAATCGTCACCGGCTCGTTTCGGACGTTAATACAAATTCAATCGTAGGTCTAACACCATAAAAAAAATCAGGGTGGCATCTATTCTTTAACATCCCTGCATTAAGTGAAGTTTAAAAAAAAACTTGTGGTTTGTGACATAGACAATTCTTCAATTGTGTTTTTCAAGTTGAGAATTGGGACACACTCGTTCCTGCTTCCCACAATTCCCTTCCTTTCCGCATTACGACCTTTCTTTTTATTTCAAACAACCCAGAGAAAGACGTGATTTCATGTAATTACCCTCATTGCGTGACCAATAAATTCTCCCAACGTTACAAAACCATTTACATGAGTAACGACTCCCCAAACTAACATTTGAATAAAATATAAAAAAGGGAAAGAAGGGGGAAAAGGATGAAAAGATAGCCAATTAACTTAATCTACCTCCTCCCAATTTGCTAACCGCCCTTCACGTTAAATTTCCTCGTGCTTGGTACGATATGTAGTGGAATTTATTTGGTGAGTTATTCTCTTTTTTTTTTTTTAAGAAAAAAAAAAGAAAGAAAAATATTTATAAAAACCATAATAATAAAATAAAGAAAAACGTATTTTTTAAATCTAATCCAGCAAAAATAATAGTATTTGTTTCTGGGGAAAGAAAATGCTGTAGGGAATATTAAAATTGATATACATATTTTAAAATGCACATAATAATAAGTTTAAGTTATTTGAATAACAATAAGCTTGGTATGTTTGTGTAGATTCAGCTACGAATTCCGAATTTCATTATTTGTTTTTCTGCAATTTTTATTTCAACACTAAGTAAAGTATTGTTTTTGCTACAAGAAAGGACACTAAACAAACTCATAAATATTAAATTTCAAAAAAGTATATTCTTTATACTTTTATTTACTGTTAAAGGCAGTTAACGGTAGCTACATATACATTCATGCATGCAAATGAAAATCTCGTTATGCTGAAGTTTTCCCCTCAGTCACATCAGGATGGTGCATTGTTACCCTTTTTTTTTTAAAAAAAAAAAGTTTTCAAATACTAATACACACACTAGTTTCTTGATGAATCCCTTTCCCAGATATTTTCCTTCTCGTGCTACATAATCTCACGAAAACTCTGCCACAAAGATTCAGTTTTCCATTAAAACTTTCCTCTTTTCAACAAATAGGTCTTGTACTTGCAAATTCTTCAGTGTATCTCGATTATCATGCCATTGTGTGTGTTCAATAGTACACAAGAAAAAGGACGAGAATTCCTTGATGGCAATACATTTGTCAACACGAACAAGACGGAATAAAAACAACAAACAACGTGAGTGGGAAAAATATTTCTCAAGTGACCGTGGTTGAAAATTCTTTCTCTTAGCATTGTTAGAACGCTTATCTCCTCCCCCCTTCCTCCTGAGATGTTATTAGAACTGAGAAAAATTTTCTAATAATTATAGTCACACATTCTCAGAATAATATCCTAATATTTCAACATTAGGATATCCGGTTACTGAAACAAGATACACGTGAATAATTTCCTAAATGGATACTTTTTTTTTTCAACTAATAATTTCACTTGTGCACTCACATTAATTGAAAGATTTTTCTGAATCTAAAAGTTGCAGAATTTAGTTATGTTGGTTTACTACTGCCAAATTGTTAAAACTCGTCGAACTTGAAAAAAAATCACATTTTTTTAATGAATCTAAGTGCACATTCCATTAATTTATTGGTAGGTAATTCTACCGTCTGTTTTCCGAATAATTGTTCCCGTTGTTCTTTCTATGCTCATTAGTTTCTATAGCAGCTAACGCCTGAGCTTGTCACGTTATTGTTGTTTTTATGGCCTATCCATGAGAAAAAAGAGCGCAAGGAAAATGACCTTAACTATTATTTTAAACGCACTATTCCAACATTCGTATAGTGTAACGGGGAAAATCTTTAGTCAAATTACCCGTGCCTGCTTTCAACCCAGGAATCTACAGGGAAATGCAATCACGTTATCATCGATATCACGTACAGTACATAAGGCTATTATATATATATATATTTCTAAAATAACAGTGATTTCACAGTATTCTGTTACAGTCCTCGTTCAGTTTTTACTTCTAGTTTATCTGTATTCTACGTAGGCACCACTTAATAACTGCGGAACTACCGTTAACATTAATCGAGTCAATTTCGCTACACATTAACCCCCCCACATTGAAAAAAAAATAAAAAGCAGAAAACCAGTTATGTAGATCGAGTTACATTAATCACTTGGATTGGTTAGTAATTTTAATTAACGATCTAAAACAAGAGAACCAAAAACATGATACAAGAGGAGAAAGGAGGGATGTTTGTTATGCCTTTAGTTTCGGATTTAGTCAGTCAGCATCTCGTAACAGTAAAAGCAGGAAACCGGGGGCGGAGGTGGTGTTTAAACTAGCGAGGCGACATGCTTATAGAAAGTGCTGTTGCTGCTGCTATACGTTTGGAATAAAACACCCTCAGAGGAAGGTGTTGGGGGAGGAAAGGAGGGAAATACACACACACACACATACATACATACAAGAAAGAAAAAAAATAAACAGCAAAAGCTTTCATTACTCCTTTCCGTTCATTATTTATTCTCCCTCATGCACTATATACACCAACCGTTCTTCCGTTCGGTCTTTGGCTCTGAGCTGAGGGAACAACAGTTTCCCTTGTGTTTCTCGTTCCTCTCTCGCTCTCTCTCGGGTTGCATTTATGTTTCTCGTTTTTGGTATGGCCTCCTCGTTATTCCTCCTCTCTCTACGTCCCGGTTTATTCTTCCCTTCCTTCCACAGCAAGCACGGCTCATGGTTTTGCTTGTTGGCTTCGCTTCCTTTTTGGTTATTCCAAAAGCAGATTTTCGGAGAACACGAGATACGGAAACTACTCTGTATGAACCTCAGGACCCCATTTTCAACCTCACTCCACGCAATGTTGCCAACTATTTTCGATCAAATTACCTACAATGGTACTGTCCCTACAAATGACAAAAAAATCCACACCAAACTTGGTGAAACTTTCTGAGAAACAGACGATTATTTTGAAGCATCTAATATCGTCATGATATCGGTAAGTCGCTCTATAATCATGGATTCCGCCAGGATTTTCTGATTAGGGAGGGGTGTACCTTGGGAGGGTGTAAGTGGAGTTTTACACTCTTTCTTTCGACTTTAGATCGTAAATATTTTAAAATGGGGGTGCTCTCGAGAATTTAGGGGGTGACCTCCCCACAAGGGGGGGTCTACCAGAATCACTGTCTACAATCACTTGAATTCTATCCTTTCATATTTAATTTCACTGAAGAATGTCCCAACCAGTTTCTTGTCGTCTCTATGTCCAGCGCTGCTCTCTTTCACTGCGTAATATAGCGGGTTGTATCCGTTAGTTCACATGATTCCCAGAAAAAAGAAGATATTCAAAGAACACGTACATGTCAGCCCATTGAAATTATGACAAAAATTTCAAAACAATTACAGGAAACAGACAGTAGTAAGACATATTAACAAGCAAAAAGAATTTCACACATATTAATCAAATTAATTTTCCTTTCTTTTTTAAAATGAAGTTTAATTTCGACCAAAGCTGCATATTATTTGCTTTCCGACACATACGTATTTCATTTTCTGATTTCTCTGCAGAATGAAGAAATAATTTTCAGTAACCCAAGGAGGAAATATCGAGCTGCTGCAGTTCAGTTTGTAGAGCATTGGTTTACCACTCAGAAGGATCAAAGCGGCCGCCATGCCAGACAAATGTCTGGAGTTTTCGGCCAATTTTACCCAGTCTTTCTTCGAAGTAGTTTTGTAGAAAAAATTATGTACACAGTATGATGAAAACGCTAACACGCTAACAACTGATAAGACAGGATGAATTGAATTTATTTTAAGGCCTTTAGGCAACTATGGCTCAGGCCGTATGGATGATGATGGGATGGGAGGAAACGGAAGGACCCCGAGAAAACCCACGCACGTGGTGTTTGTCCACCACAAAGCCCACATGGCATGAGCGAGATCGATCCGAAGAACCCTAGCACTAGAGAAGATAGAATTAATTTTATTTCCAACATAAATAACCTTAAAACAGTTGTAGCTGTCTATAGAGGCAGGTCCTTCAAGATAAATATAGACCTATCCATTCATCTTGATCCGTCGTTTTCATACGTTACCTCTTCCTCTTGGATCACACATGGTAAGATACCTTTGGAAACATTATAGGGGGGTACTTTTTATGTAATTCCTTAGCTTGCTGAGAACTTTGAAGGTTAGCAACACTGTTTTCACAAGAAGCGACCAGTCACAGATGGCAAAGCAAGGAAGAAGAGATGTTGCTGTGCCAGGCAAAAGCACGCATACAGACAAAACTCGGTTCTTGTGCACGGAAGTACAAGAAGAGAAGAAGTATTTTCTTGTGTGTATCTCCCCCCGCTCTCCCTCCTTTGGTCTTCTCTCAGCAACGTTACTTAATCACTCCTGCGGATCAACTCCAGTGAAAATGAGAGCACGCATGGAGAGGCTCGCAAAGTATTCCCGCAAGCTCTTCTTCTCCTCTCCTACAATTAGTCATAGCCTCCTCGACTCCAATTGCACATCCATCAACTTGCCCGTATACACATCTCATTTTTTTTTATACGTACCCTTCCTCTTTACCCTTTCCATCATCATTTTTCTTTCTTCAACTTCTTTAGATTCTTCTTCTATCTCCTCCTCGTCTCCTGAATGATATAAAACGAGACATCATCTTCAATCTTCCTGTCTCATCCGTTGGGCATCATATTCATTCTTGAAAATAACGATAATCAGTCCTCCTTTTCTTCATAGTAGCAGTTTCCCTACCTCCAGGGAAAAAATATATCTACCCGATTAAATTCTCTTTACGATGTACAGTGACGTCAGACAAGCTGTATCCTCTCTCTCTCTCTCTTTCTCTCTTCTAATGATTATCTTCAAGGATCCTATTTCCTCTCTTTTTTCTAATATTGATAATTAATCTCGCTTTTTTTTTTGTTACACAATAAATTTTCTTTTACTTACAACAGTTAGTCATTCATCCATTTCTATCTATAAAAGAGACCTGCAGACGTAGAGTAAAAATGAAACATCTGACGTAAGCAGAGCAGCAGGATAAAATCCTTTCTTGTAACGAATTTCAATAAGGGTATAAACGTACCATCAGATTAGTGATACATAGATATCATCTCACTATTTCTTTTTCTGTCACACGAGAGCCGACTGGGCGGGGATTATATCTAGCGTGCGCGGGAAAAAAAATAGTAGAAGTCAGAAAACACAGTTATTCAGGAGACAACCATAAGATACCACTTATTCTAAAAGCACAAAAAGAAGCGATTATTCAACTCACGTTTAGAATTGACTTATATTAACCGAAGGAGGGGATTCACATACAGATCTCAAATTTTAACTTATCTCGTTTTGACTAATTTCTGACTTATACAGTTTTTCCCGCGCACGCTAGATATCATCTGTGGTAAATACGCTATGTAGGGTTCTAGGTCCGAATTCCGGCTAAAGTATGCATGTTTCGTGTTAAGATTGTCATGACCAAGTATAGGAATGCCAGTAGCGGACTCCGGTCTGGAAAACTAGACGAGAACTGATCACATGACATACTTTTTAAAAGGAAGACAATGTATAACATCTGTCGATTCCACATGTTTACCGGCATTATTAGATAAACCATTGGAAGTATGTTCTGTTCATTCCTTTTAAAATACCAGTAGCAGTCCTCTATCGTAGTCTTAGCGACACTACTTCCTTTTCCATGTAGTTACTGTTTATTCAAGTCAACTAAAGCGAAGAGTACCGGTTCGAATTTTGAAATTCATTTGTGGCCTTTAGGCATCTCAGGCCTTGGTCGGGATAAGATGAGGGAGATGATATTGGTCGAACATAGCTTAGCTTGTAGGTACCATCCCGGAATTTTTTGCCTGGCATGACAGGATCTTTGGGAAAAAAAACTTCAGTGAAGTACCGATACGAAAATACCTTTAATGAAGGTCATAGCCACATTCGATATCGAGCCGCCGTAGCTCAGTGGTAGAGTGTTGGTGTAGCATTCGGGAGGTCGTGGGTTCAATCCCAGAGGCCGATCATCCTGACTGAGGTTGTTCCAGAGTTTTTTCCTCAGTCACACCACGCAAATGCCGGGATGGCACCTTCAACTTAGGCACTGACTATCCTGGTCTAAATAAAGTCTTGATGCCTGATGGTCATAAATAAAATTCAAAATCAGCTACATTCGACCTCCTTCATCAAGACAGAATCGTACATAAAACTACATACACTAAAGAATTCACATTCAGTAAAGCAACATAAATTGGCAAGCAGTCACGCACAAAAAAAAACTTGACAAATAATTACTCTTATTCATGGTTTCGTTCCCTTACTATTTCCCTTTTTCATCTCTTTCTCATACTTAAAAGAAAAAAAAAAACAGTTGCGTATCGATTGTCAACTGTTAAGCTCGTCTCTCTGTTACGACCGTTAGATATCGCATGAAAACTATCTACTACCGCTTTTTCCTTGAAAGAACTTGGGAGAATAAAAACTACTAAAAAAAATACAAAAAAGAAATCTTGGCTGACGTCTTTCTCGGTTGGCAAAAGTGAGCGAACGAGCGACTGAGAGAGGCAGAAAGGAAGAGAGAGACTTTGAAAAACACATCTTTTAGACTCAGAGAAGCGAAAGCACGAGGGCGAGACGATTCGGTTCCAACTAAAGCGGATGGTCTAGTTTAAAGACGAGCGTATAGACAGACGACTTGGAACTGAAGCTGAGTGGGTATGCATGAAGTTCTGCTTGCTTTCTTTGTTTATGTGAGTCTATATGCTCTGGAGGCAACGCAAAAAAAAGGAAGACCTAGAATGTCTCTAGACATGTTTCGATTAAAAAAAAATACTGGTCCTCTGAAAAATGTTTTCAATAGGGACTACCGTACATATACAAAATAAAGCCTCTATTGGATAATACAAAAATTAAATTTAAATGGTCTTTATTAATTACAATAGTTTTATTGAATTACTGAAAAGAAAACAAAAAACAAATTGTCTCCACCAATTTCCCTCCTGTCAGAAACCTTGTAAAAACGTCTAGTACAGAGCGATTACAGTTACTATTTCGAATATTCTAGAAGAAACGTTTACTCTTGATAATAATGAAATAAAAATAATAATAATACTGCTTAGCACTCAAAAAGTGTGATGATTTCTTTCAGGGTATAAAAAAAATAAAGATTTTGGCGAAACGAAAACCGTTGAAAACAAACTGTTCACTTGAGTTGCTTGGCTTTAACAACACTATATAACATAGTATCGAACGCAACAATGTCTTCAAGCAATGATATATTACTACAATCTTTTTTTTTTTTTTAAAAAAAAAAGATTCGAATGACGTAGCATTATATTTCAGATTATTCGAAAACAGAAATGGTCTAGCCCGGTGAATTTAGTTGCCGTCAATAAATGTGTTTATCTGATTCTATAGCTGGAAATAAAAGTATTTATTTATTTATTGATATGAATATTCTGTACGAGAAAGCTCTAAAAAGTGTTTTAGAAACAGATTCATTTAGTTTTAGTTGATACTGACACGGAGCAAGTCTTCCGTACATCAAAGCATAACAATTTATTCCTCCCCTTCCTTTCCAACTTCACGCATTTTCTTACCCTTTGAGGGCTACAAAATAGCACTTTAATGTTTATTGCTCTTATTTCGAACCATGCTTTTATGCTACAGCGGAGAATAGAAAGAAGGAATAATAAAAAAAAAGTTTCCTCGTTTGAAAAGACACCCAACAACAATATTCCGTGTTGTTACTTTGGGGCGTCATTACTGAAAATTGTTATTGTTTTATTGCTTTGGATTTTTTTTTTTTCTCCATATTACAAACAAGGGCTCGCGAGATGCGAAAGGAACAAAACAAAACTTGACGGCGTATTTGAACGCTTGTGCAAATGGAGGAAAGAAATATATAACCATATATTTATTTGTTGAAGTGAATAGTATAGTAGTTCATGCCTATACGGTTTTCACTCCCCTTCTGGTAAAAATTGTCTTCCGGACCGACTACAACAAACAAACATTATAACTTGTTGCAACTAAAAGCTATAGACTTTCCAGGATTTGCTATTTACAACACCATGATAAACAAATAAACCATACATACCCAATGCACAGAGTATCTTGAAAGACCCCTGAAAATTCTTTTCCCTCTTGGTAAAAATAATAATAATAAAAAAAAAATGACAGCGGATCTTTTGACATGTAAGAACAAAAAGGACCTGTAATTTGCCCAGGCAATAAAACTGAACAGCCCCTACCATCACACATCCATTCATGCCCTATCTCTTACCATTCTCCCCCTGTCTCATATATTTTTTGCCCTTCTTTTTTTTTTTCCTTTACCCAATTGACAATATGCTTGGCTTTTCCCCTCCAACAAAATTAAAACTTGCCGTTGATGGTACAGTTAGCACCAACAGGCACCAGCTCTTCCAAAAGAACATTTTTTTTCTGCTTTCCCGCGAGTATCACAGAACAAAAAAAGTTTCTCGTATAACAATAGGGCACCCGAAACAAGTAACCATACATATATATAAAGTGTTCTATCAATCAGTTCACATCTTTGGATACAGAGGATGTCCTGAAACACGGAATGGTGTAACTTTTTTTTTTTAATAGAAACATACATAAATCTGTCTCGAAAGAAGAAACTTCAATCCCACCATGCAAAATTTGTTCAAATGGAAGTGACAGGGCTCTTTTACACTGAGAACTTTCACAAGTTTCCTTCCATTTCTTTTTTGTTCTGCTGTTTTAAATGCATTCTTTTGTTAAAACAACTTCCAGTTTCTGCATCAAAAAACCTTCACATTTTAAAACCGTTATAACTCGTACAGGTTTGCTTTTCGCAAGATGCTGCTATTTCCGAAGAGTCAGTATATCTTGCTCTTTACAATGGATGGGGAAGCTTGGGAAGAAAGCAAAGAAAAAAATGAAACTGAATCTAACAGCACTTTTATTGAGAACATGTTACAAACTTCTGCAGATAATAATAATAAAAAAAAGAGCATCGATGCTTCTTCCCCTTCTCTTTTTATGCTTTACCATCCCCCCCCTCATTCGCAGTTCAAGTACGCGCGAAGCAAACTTAACAAGGATTTGTTGTGCAGACCAAGAAAAACGGCACCAGATGCTAAGCGAGGCGGATATATAAATACCAGAACGTGATCAATACAGAGATTCGCATTTACATAACCTATTTCAATTTAGCGAAACAGCTATTCAATTTTGAAGAAAATCGCTGTTAACCGCAAAACTAGTCTGAAGTTGCTTAGATTTTTTAAGGAAAAAAAAAAGGAATTATTTTTAAATCTTTGGAAATCAAACATCTTCTCTCTCTCTTAATACGAAAATACACTCGCAATAAAAAGTTTCATACACGCACTTTAAGTTTATCATTACTCGTATTATTTCGCGCAACAAAAAAAAAAAAAAAAAACATGCTTGAGGTATTACTTAAGGAAAATACTCTCGACAGACTACAAGAAACACAGCAGGATGTGAGCGCTAATGCACTCACTGACGCAAAAGTAATTGCAGTAAACGTTTTAACACAACCACCTAACCTACGTGCTGACAAATATTTTTCTTCTTTCAACCTCTTTTCCCATAAGCACTCCACATGCCAGCTCAACATATAACAAGACCAAGCACAAACAACAACAACAAAAAAAAAGAGAAAAAAAGAAAGAAGCCCATGGAATATAAATTTTCATTCGTGTAATATCCTGTCCCGTGGGCAGTGAAAGAATATAAGCGACTGAAGTGGCCAGTGGGTCGAAGGATAATGGGGAAGAATGGATGTTTTTGAAAGGAAATTACGACTCATTCCGCAGGTTGCTTTTTTCTTCCATTATTATTATTTTTTTAAACTCCGCTTGCAGGCAACATATGAAGTTAATGGCTCTCCATTTACCTTCAGCTTTTATGTTTAATTTTGAGTGTGTAGGAAATGGAAAATGTTTCAACTATTTTCGTCTAGGCCTATAGGAAAATGTGTTTCCGTGAATTGCTTCAACCATAAATGCTTTGTTTGTCAGAAAGGACATGCGCGTAACGTTGTATCAGATTTCCGTCACATACATTTTAAATAAACTCGTAAAATAACTAACTTAAAAAAAAAAGAAAAAAAAATTAACTTTACCGTAACCAAAGAATTGTAAAGAATTGATTTTAATGATTTCGTGAGTGTAATTTCAATTTCCTTCCTCTGTTAATGAGTTCCACGTAACCGAATACACAAGTCAAATGATGTACTACGTTTATGGCTCAACCCGGGAAAGTGTAGGTGAGAGGATATCTTCTATTTGTGGTTCTTTAGGCATATTTGGCTCACGTCGTTAAAGGTTGTAGTAAGAACGTTGGCCCGGGCCCAGCACTCGGGCATTAGCCTTGTGTAATGCCGTAGAATGGACGACGATGCTGGTTTTGGAGTTTTCAGATTGGCTGAATACACTTTCATACTAACATGAATCCTGCAATGCATCCAGCCATCCTCTAAGGTTTTCCACCAGTCCTACACCATGAATACCGGGATGGTACATACAATACCAGTACTGGGCGCTCTCTTCCCTACAGGCACGTGTACAGGAAGGCGCGTGGGGACGGCCCCCAAAATGTTCTTTTTCTAAAAAAAAAACTTCTTCTGTGTAAATAGGAGTTAAATTCGTGATCCACTCTCTCAATTCGTGGCTGGTGACGTGCCTACTTCTATGTGCCATGCCATGTTCCACGGAAACAAAAAAAGGTACCTGAAGGACTAGATGCTGTAAATACTAGTTTAAAAAAAAAACCAACGTCCCTAAACGATAAAACTTGCTGTCGGGACACTTTAGTTCACAGCTGAGCGACCATATTACGAGCTAGACAATTCTAACTAATGCAGCTTTTAAAAGAATAATCATAATAGGGTATAAAAATAAGAAAATCAATGTTTCAAACTTTTTTTTAGGTCAATACAATTCCGCAATTCAAGGGAGGAAAAAACTACAATAAAATGCCACAAAACAGATAAACTAGAAATAATGTTACAAAGAAAGCTTTTTGTCAGTACTTTTGAAGTTTTATTATGAAATCAAACGCCACCTGCTTCTCTGCGAGTCAATAATATAGCTTTTTTTTTTCTCTTTACTTTTTTGCATTTGAATAGGTAAAAAAAAATGTATATACCGTTGACTTTTGATACATAAAGAAGGGCAGTATTGAAGTTAAACAGTATTAAAATATAGTCACCGTTATACAAAAACCCTGGTGAAAGTTTACTATCTTTCTTGGACTAAGATATGCAATAAAATTTACATAATACGAAACGCAATAATAATAATAATAATAATAATAAAAAGTGGGAATCTTTTCCAAATCATTGAACACACCACAACAGTCTATACAAGAAGAAAAAAGAACTATTATATTTCTCCCCCCTTTGTCTCATATTCATGACCGTAACACCAAACAAGATGCCATTGTCTTTTATTGTATTAGTAAATACCATACACACATATTTGAAAAACAAAAATCTAAAAAAAAAAGAAAAGAAAAAAAAATACTATGTATTTCTCTTTCTCTTCCTGGTGGAAGACAAAACATCATTCCATACTTAACACATGCTCTCACATCTCTTAATAATAGCAAATATTTAGAATGAAATCAGGAACAGTTTCGGTGAGGAATGGAAACCATTCTGAAACACTGAATTCTTTTAATGAGCGCGGAAAATAAATGTCTATCGTACATTCTTTCAGTTCAAGTGTGTTTGTTTGATAACACACTGATATATGAAGAATCACGCATTGTCAGACATAATTTATTATTTATTAATACAAAGAACTGCTTCTTTGTGGTTGTTATATAGCTATTATTTTTTTTAAAAAAAATGTGTAAGCATATTACGTTTTATAGGAGTTATTTTAATACAATAAAAAAAGGAGTTAAAGTGTACAGAGACGGGAAGCATTAACTAGCATGAAGAATTGGCACTAAAAAATCTGAATATTGTATACCGTTAATAACTTTCTGGTTTATATGTTTGTGTGTGTGAAAGAAAGAAAGAAAGATTATGGTTCGACTTAATAATTGCGGAAAAATCTTTGTAATGAACTTCCCAAGCGATTTTCTTTTGCTGTTATCGGGTTGTTCCTGTAGTCACTTTGGAAATGGAAGTTGCAAAAAAAATCTTGTGAGATCAACCACTGAAGACAAATGAAGAACACCGATATACTATCTCTTGCAGAGCTACGTTCAGTGAATGAAAATTAAAAAAATACTTTGTGTAGGTGAGCCATATTAATATGTTGAAGAGATTTCTGATAATAAAACAAGCTTGTATTGAAATTCAGGCTAACAAATTCTTCAAAGCAATCGATCAATAGAAATTCCCTACTGCGTCTTAATATCCCCATCCAAAAAAAAAAAATTGAATGGTTAGGTTCGGTTAATTTTTCTGAGCATGTCCTTCAGAACAAATCTCTAGACATTATGGCAGATGTCAGTGTG
>JAGDQP010032760.1:0-21086 GCA_022664845.1 Lepisma saccharinum | reverse complement strand
AAGAACTGAGTAACGAGAGTTCGAAAATAGGCCTTAAAATGAACTTAAGTAAAACAAAAGTAATGTACAACCAACATGCTGCAAAGAAGGAAGTGAAGATTAACGGAGAGACAATATCCATAGTTGATGAGTATGTTTACCTAGGCCAGCTTAAAACATCGAATGCAAAGTTGACTGATGAAATAAATAGAAGATGTAAAATGGCGTGGAGTTCTTTTGGAAGACTACACTTTATTTTCAAAAGCAAACTTCCAATGTGTCTGAAGCGTAAAGTTTATAATCAATGGGGTCTTACCTGTAATGATGTACGGCTGCGAAACTTGCACATTGAATGCGCAAACGACTCAAAAATTGAGAATCACACAAAGAGCAATGGAGAGATGCATGCTAGGAATAACCAGGAGGGACAGGAAGAGAAATGAATGGATTCGCGCACAAACAAAGGTAGAGGATGTAATCAAGACTGCGAAGAAGATGAAGTGGAGATGGGCCGGTCACATAGCTAGACGAACGACCGAGGTGGACGAACCAGGACGAACCAGGAACGACCGACGAACCAGGAAGGTGGACGACAAATGTACTACATTGGATTCCTAGAGAAAAGAAACGACCGAGACGACGTCCAAATGTAAGATGGGTAAATGAAATCAAGCGTTTTTCAGGAGGTACATGGATGAGGATATCAGCAGACCGAGATATGTGGAGAGAAAAGGGGGAGGCCTTCATCCAGTAGTGGATAGAAAACGGCTGAATATGATGATGATATATATATAAGATTATATATATATACAGGGTGGTAAGGTTACAGATCGACAAACTTCGGGAGGTGATAGCACAGTGAAAAATAAAGAAAAAAGCCGAGGCAACAGTATTTCATTGCCGGCACATCGATATCTTAACGAGAATTAATGTTATGAACATTTTTATAAATTAATGGATGGTTGCATATCAGACAGGGGTGATAATTAAAGACAGTCAACGAGCGTTTGGCTTATTTACCAGGTGCATAAATATGAAACCGGAATTTATGTACAGAAAAGACACAGTGATTGGATGACAATGCCAAGAACTAAGAACTATTTTATTCGAAGTATTGGTCATCGCTAGTGATACATTTCTGCCATCGTTCCGGCAATGTGTGGATGCCAGACCAGAAAAACTGTGCCTCTTGTGCTGCAAACCAGTCATCAAGCAATTTTCGTACATTTTCGTAAGATGTGGTGCGCTGGTCAGCAAGTGCGTGTCCCATGGATGCAAATAAGTGAAAATCGGAAGGCGCCAAGTCTGGTGAGTAAGCCACATGCGGAAGGATTTCCCAGCCAAACGTCACAATCCTTTCCTTGACCGGTTTTGCTGTGTGCGAGGGTGCATTATCGTGAAGCACAATCACTTTATGTTGTCTTTAGTAAGATTCTGGTCTTTTTCACGCAAAGCTTGATGCAAATCGATCATTTGTTGTTGTCGGTAACGTTCGGTATTAACGGTTTCGCCAGGTTCCAGGGTTCGTAATAGATCACTCCCTTTTGATCCCACCAAACACAAAGCATTGTCTTTAGTCCATAGCGATTTGGTCTTGCAGCCGATGTCGCCGGTTCTCCTGGAGTTACCGATGATCTTTTACGCTCAGAATTCTCGAAATAGATCCACTTTTCGTCACCAGTCACAATTCGATGGAGAAATGATTTCCTTTTGTACCTGGCGAGCAGTATTTCGCAAGTGTTTTTTCGGTTTTCCGGCAGTCGTTCAGTCAATGCATGTGGAACCCATTTTCCCACCTTCTGAATCTTGCCCATGGCTTTTAAACGCATGGAAACTGCTTCTCGTGTAACGTTTAATTGATCCGCGAGTTGCTGTTGCGTTTGAGTGTCATCCTCATCCAACAAAGCTTGCAATTCGCTATCTGCAAACCTTTTCGGTGGTCTTTCGCGTTCTTTGTTTCTCACGACAAAATCGCCACTTTTAAATTTGTAAACCACGCACGGCACTGTGACTTACCAAAAGCATGATCACCGTAAGCCTCGACAAGCATGCAATGCGATTCTGCTGCAGTTTTCTTCAAATGGAAAAAAAAAATCAATGCTGTCCGCACATCGTAGTTTGTAGGTACAAATTGCGCCATGTTCAACGCTATTAAACACTACACTATGACATGAAGCTTGTCTGGCTGTGAGTTGCAAATCGTTATCAGCAGTCAAAACAAGCAAGTCGAGCCAATGACGCAGTTTTACGGTAACCACAGTGACAGATAACGCCGTCTATGCACAAATTCCGGTTTCATATTTACAAACCTGATATTAGCAATGAGACATACTAGGAGTATCGGATGGTGGTGAGTACGCATCTCAACAGATGCAGTGTAGTAAAGAAGACGTCCTTGTTGGTCGAGTGGTCAGTACTATCAGGCGTCCGTGATGTCACAGCAGTCTTGCATTGAAGCCCGCGTGGAAAATAATCAGGTGTATGATTAAAGCGTAACAGCATGTAAGGAATGGACGGAGGGTATTAGTTAATGAAGAGGCACGTTCGGCTGGTTAGTAGAAAGAACGCAATGTAATGCAGCAGCCAAAGAAGGATGACATTGAAGAGAGAAAGCAAATACGCGTGTGTACCAGAAATCATGTGTAAACCGATGCAAGGCAAAACGTAGAAAGTTTTCCATACGATCTCACAAGCTTAAATAGTTCATTCTGTCTACACAAGAAAAAAATGCGTTAACGGGCATGACGAATTCTAGTTGCGTCGTAAACGTCTTGGAGTAACTTTGTAGCTGGAGTTGTGGCCATTGCCGTTCGCAGCAATGGGAGAATGTAGTGAGTGTATGTAGCAATGTGTGGCTCAGTATGTTGTTGGAAGAAACACTTGGCAATATCATACAAAAAGAAGTTAGGGGTGTTGGAATGCATTAACGATCACAATGACTGACTGACCGAGAGGTTAGGGTGCGTGCTTCGTGTCCTGGTCACCAGTTCAACTGCCGTCCGGATCTCCTGAAAGCAGTCGTTCGGAGCCAACTTGACCACATATTGTAGGTCTCGTCCTTACATGCGCACCCAGCTCATTTTTAACTCGTATAACAATTCAATCAAGCACGAGCCCCCAGGAGTGAATAGTATTTGGTTTGATTCGCGTTGGAGCGGATTTCAGGACCTACACAGAAATGTGGTCGGGTATAGGCAATTCTAGTACATAAACTACGATACACGAATCTATCTAATGCATAATCACGTATTCTATGATAAGTCTAAATGAGGAAGAACAAGTGCTACCAATTAAATAACGAATCGAGGTGTGTTACTGAATCGTTGGACGAATGGTCAGTAATTTTGGGAAAAAGGGTTTGTAGATAAAGGCGGAATCAATAGAGCAGTTGCAGTCCTAGGTAGTGCTGCTGTTGAAGAACAATGTTGTCTCACCTGTCCTGGGAGTCCAACGAAGTGTGCGTATCATCAGTAAATGTTGCTGGAAGACATTATGTGATCAACAGTCGGAGAGTAGGCGTTGACATTGTTACTCACCGTTATACTGGAACACCCTGCTGAGGGTTACCCGTTCAAACAACCAGACGACACAGTTCATCATGTACTTGTGACACTGAGTGTAATGAAAAGGGTAACGGAAGACGCTAACTCTCTGTGGATGTTATATCGTACACATGTAACCGATAGAGTGGAGAAACAATGAACCCCATAACGGTTCGAACTTATGTCACGGAACATGTAATAATAATAGGCATGCAGCCCGAAAGCCCTGCACTTGCCGAGCAATGTGATGATGCCAGCGGAGAAGCTTCATTTATGGAAAACAACGATGCATGTGAACATTAATAAGCAACTGGTTTGATACTTTACTCCAAAATGTATTTATTGAAGTTACTTTGATCTTAATTTTGTGGACAAGACTTATGACCGAAGCTCGCAACATGAGGGAGGACGTCGCTTCGGGGAGCAGTCTTCCGGAGCAGGGGAGAGGAGGGTAGCGACCACAGTCTTTAATTATGGTCTAGGTGACGAGACGATGATTTGGCATTGACACTCCATCACATACAAATAACGTACTAATGACAAATTCGGAATTTTCTACTCTAATCTGACCCTCTCCGTTCACACTCGTGCAACGGACAGAGTCGCAATCGCAAAAGAATCCGCCCCTTGACCAAAATACCACTGGTACATGACACAGGCTAACGAGCGTCAATACTCAAACACTGGAGAATACACAATACAGCGTTCGTACAAACTAGCACGCAAAACATCCAATGTCCCATAGTCGAGTTTCAAATCAGAGTTGCTAGAATGTACAAATACCTTTTTTCGAGTATTCTACTATAGGTACATTTTGCATTGCAATAGGTACATGTTCGTACGTTCCGACTCCGCTCGGATTCATCATTCTCTTGCACGCATTTTGTTTGCTTGTGTAGAATAGACAGATTGAACTATTTAAGCTTGTGACATCGTATCCACAACTTTCTACGTTTTGCCTTGCATCGGTTTACACATGATTTCTGGTACACACGCGTGTTTGCTTTCTCTCTTCAATGTCATTCTTCTTTGGCTGCTGTATTACATTGCGTTCTTTCTACTAACCAGCCGAACGTGCCTCTTCATTAACCAATATCCTCCGTTCATTCTTTGCATGCTGTTACGCTTTAGTCATACACCTTATTCTTTTCCAGGCGGGCTTCAGCGGAAGACTCCTGTGACCATCACGGACGCCTGATAGCACTGACCACTCGACCAACAAGGACGTCTTCTTTACTACACTGCAGCCGTCGAGATGCGTACCACCATCCGACTGGATACTCCTAGTTTCTCTCATTGCTAATAAATAAGCCAAACGCTCGTTGGATCTCTTTAATTATCACCCCTGTCTGATATGCAACCACACATTATTTTATAAAAATGTTCATAACATTAATTCTCGTTGAAATATTGATGTGCCGGCAATGAAATATTGTTACCTGTTGGAAACTCATCCCATTTGTGGTCCTTTCGACCCATCATTACTTGGAAAACTTTCTGGGAATCCCCTACTTCCATTGGGGAATCCCTTGCGCCCTGCTTGTAGCATTTTCCAATATGCATTTTTGGATAGCCCGTGTGTGACGTCCTCTAATTTACTCTTAACCGCCTACTCTCCGCTTTTTCGTCTTCGCAATAATCCACTATGAAGTTCATTTTCCCATGTTTTCGGCAGGCTGTAGCTCCGTAACGCCTCGGAATTTTTCCCTCGTTCCCTGGGCATTTTTTCTTTATTTTTCACTGTACTATCACCTCCCGAAGTTTGTCGGTCTGTAACCTTACCACCCTGTATATAATGTAAAAAAATAAAAAATATATATCCGAAATACACTGGCCACAAAAAAAATAACTGGTTGCATGCAATACCACAAAACTAGGAATAGCGGTAAATCCAGTAAAAAAAATCACTAAATCCATTCATCGAAGGAATGTCCAAATCGAGGTGGCATCATTAAGGGAACGTCCAAAAATGAGGCATCAGTTGTCTCTTCGATTCGCTTCACTGAAGATGTCTGTAAGGCACTTAAAAAATTTAGACACATAAGGTACATCGGAATCCACAGAAGAAACTCCATCCGGATCACCATTTTGATTCCAAAATGTGGAGCTTGGAAGGTCAGCATCCACCATCATCTTCGTAAAAAACGTAGCTGGTAAAATATCGTAATATTTTCCTTCAGGGAGCGCCTTAATTGCCACCGCAATACCCAGAGTAACTGAGTCTGGCGCCGTTACTGGTTTATTTAATTTATTAGGTAGAGCAAGTTAAAGCAATGAAAGGTTCGTAGCTTGTCTTTTATTCCTTCACCTTTTGTTATAAAAATTACAAATCCACTATTTTAATAAAAAGAGTCTCCCGTACAAAACTATATGGTTTATGTTTGAGGTACAAAGTATCTCAAATTACTTTCTCTGTAATCTTCTTGTTGCAGTCGATGTAGCCCAAACAACGGTCTGTTGTATGGCAGGCGATGGCCCAAGTAGTTGGCAACTACCTGGCAGAGAAAGTAAGTTTGAAAGACCAATCTCGCAGCAGATATGTATGGACTTAGAAGTTTTGCCTATCTCGTAGCAGATCAGGCGGTAGTAAGGAGCGATCTATCTCGTAGCAGATCAGATCGAGGAATTTAGGCCCTTCTCGTGGCAGAATCAGCCAAGGTGAGGAGGAGGAGTGGGTGCGACTATCCCTGGAAGAGGAATAGTGCCGGCTGCTTTGACTCGCTGGCTTTTATTCAGTCCTGGTCTGCTGAGTCTGCAGTTCTCCGCTGTCTTCTGCTCAGTTGGCTGGCTTCGGTCGCTGTGGTCAGCTCCGTCCGTCTTCAACTACCATTTGTTTACGAGTATGAGCACATGCTTTTACTCGCTAGCGTACTACACCATTTACTACTGCTTGTTTGTAAACAAACAGCACGTGCTTCGAGCGTGCTGTGTTAGCACATGTGTTTATACACATTCTTCAGCTGATTACTCGTCACTTTACACCCCCTACGGGGTTGTAAAAATTGCTAAGCAGGCAATTTTTTCACTAACACACGAAATTTGTTAGCACTTTAAATAATGTGGTTCCTACTACCTTTTTCACAGAATAAGATATGTATAAAAATAGTTGTTAATGATTATTATTGTAATAAATTCTTCGTCTTTGTCCTCACTTGTAAGGCAGGATCGTGCGTCGAGACGCAGTCCTTTCCCTCAAACGTGAAGTGATGGGGAATTTGCTGTTGATACTAGTATTTATATACTAAGTCACCGATAGTGCGTTTGCTCTTTGATGGCATTTCTGGCTGTAATACCGGTATCGGTGTATTGTTAGTTATTACAATAGTGTCCACTATAGGAATTGTATCCGTCGCAATTTGTAGAGATTGTTTCTGTTCTCGACGGCACATACACACTAGCAATATTAAACTAGCTATAAATATGATGGTGGCGATTACGCATAGCGTTTTCTAGCATTGTGGTGATCATGGTACTGAAAAATACATATGGTCACTTATTCGTTGCCTTAGTCTTTTGATATAAAAGATAAATTATACCTATTACTATAAAAACGGAAATTAAAATGGTTAAGGCCAACGTTGCCCATGGAAATAGATAGTGCAAATGTAGGTCCGCAAAGTGGCTAGGTAGATGATTAGCTTCGTGCTTCTCTAAGTTGCGAAGAGATGTCACTGTCTTTTGTAGGGATTGCAAGTTAAAAGTGAAATTGAAATCGAAAGTATCTGGTAGGATATGCATTTCCGTTGTGAAAGCTGCTGTCTGCCGTGTTGGTAGGTTTAGTGTATGCGTCCTTATTGTTTGAAACACTTCGTATGGAATGAAATATGTAAACGAGGAGCTGTTGTTGTTCTTCAGTGTAACTTGGTTTCTTTCGTGGATGATCTTGACTTCATTCCTAGTTGTTATATGGAGTCCCACTGTGGTATATGTATAGAATTCCTCTATCATCGATAGGGTTGGTCGGATTTGGCAATTAGTGGTTTTGTTCTGAAATACCAAGTTATAGAGACAGTCCGTTTTTTGAGAGTGTACCTGTGACTGGACTTACAAATAAGGAACATCTGATGTTGAGCGCATAGTGAGATATCTAATTAAAAAATTCCGTTCTCGGTTCTAATTAAAAAATTCCGTTCTCGGTTTCTACGGCTAGATCTGGCGTTTTCACTTGGAGATATGCTGAGGCTGAGAGGAATCCGTTGTTAAAAATTTTATATAGTGCATGATAGATATTTTTGTGTATGACGGGAACTTGTATTATTATATCCAGGTTGGCTGAAGTCGGATCAAATGATAGAAGGAAAGCCTTTGAACATTGGTAAAATATGCCTAAGTCCTCGCTTGTCAATGAATTTCTGAGGTTTGGACGGTTGCTGATCATTGCATTCGCCAATTCTGGTTTAATTAGAGTGTCACTGACGGTGTTATCTAGCAAGTTTTGAATAATAGTATCGAAGTGCTGTTCAATAATTTGGAAATTAAGGAGTGTAATGAGAAAGCGTTCATTGGCGTACACATCAATTGTAATATTTCTTGATGAACTTGAGTTATCAATTTTTCTACTGCGATCGTAAAATTGGTTACTATGTGCGTTAATTTAAAATTGCTTTCCTTAATATCTTGTATTTGCTGGTTTAGGTATGCATTCTGTTCCTGCATTCGGTTTATTGTTGTCTTAAGTTTATGCACTTCGTATAGTGAATAGAAACTGGTTGCGAAGCTGGCCAGACCCATCAGGAGACTAAAAAACTTGCGCTTAGAACGTTTCGGACAGCCTATTTGAAATTCGCATGGGGTTATATTGCGAATTTTGTCAACGAATTGTCGTTCCTTTTGATGTAATATTTGGATTAAGTTCTCATAGTCGCTGCACGGTGTATTCTGTAGATGGACAGCTGTGAAGTCGAGATGTAACCTGTACGGTGAAAATTCTACGTCATCGTATTGGATCATCGCCTTAAACTTGGCGATGGAGATACCCAGTTGCTTGAATACCAATTCCTTGGATTCTGCCATGTTGTATAGGTTAAATAGGGCCAGTAGTGTGACGGTCGACTTCACTATCCGTGCAGGTAGAACCATGATTATTGGTATCCTACGAAAAAAATGCTAATTTTAGTATTTCAAATACTATTGTCCATTCTGTTTCATAAAGTTTGCCTATTAGTCTACAATGCAAGTAAAAATCTTATATATATTAAATGAGTTATATTTAAGTTAAGTGCTATATGTAAAACATTTTCATTCTTCGCATCCATTTGCTATATGAGGGCCGACCACAGCGACCGAAGGAAGCCGACGGAGCAGAAGACAGCGGAGGACTGCAGAGTAAGCAGACCAGAACCGAATTAAAGCCAGCGAGTCAGAGCAGCCGGCACTATTCCGCTCCCAGGGATAGTCGCACCCACTCCTCGTCCTCACCTTGACCGGTTCTGCCACGAGAAAGGCCTAAATTCCTCGGTCTGATCTGCTGACTCTGCAGTCCTCCGGTGTCTTCTGCTCCGTCGGCTGCCTTCGGTCGCTGTGGTCGGCTCCGTCCGTCTTCCACTACCATTTGTTTACGAGTATGACCACATGCTTTAACTCGCTAGCGTACTCCACCATTTACTACTGCTACGTGCTTCGCGCGTGCTGTGTTAGCACATGTTTTTATACATATTCTGCAGCTGATTACTCCTCACTTTACAATATGCTTGGCGCTTGAAAAATCAGACATAAGTGGTGTGGAGAAAAGGAGTGGTGGTGGAATGGAGCATAGAAATATAAGCTATTGTCAAAAGCACATGATCCATTAGAAGTAGTGATAAGGGGTCATTTCAAGAAAGCTAGGTGGAGTGAAAGAATGAATGGGGGTTGGAGCTGAAATAAGGCTGGAGGGCTGCAGTCAAGACGGAGGGGGGGAACAGTTTGAGAGGCAGTCGATACTAGTTGCATTGGAACCGATTCGGGAGGTGTTCTCATTTTTACAAAAAAAAACGACAACAATAGAATACGAGGGCAAAGAGAGCAGGTAGAAGTGCCAATCGATAAAGAAAGGGTACAAGAGAGGGTAAAAACCATTATTGTGACCAAAACTTGCGAGCACCTGGAAGAAAGGAAAACAGTTATCAGGAGAAGTTCAACAAAGAATAAATTAGCAGAGAATAACTTGTTATTCATAGATAACTGATATGGCTTGTTCGAAGTCGGGGGGACGGAGGAGACTAATCTCTTCAGCTCTAATTTTTTTTTAAAAAAATCGAAAATTAAAACAAGAACTCGAATTCACAAATCAAAACCTCTAAAACTAGAATTCAAAGGTATAAAAGAATTAAATTCACAAAATCTCAAAAATCGAAATTCAAGGTAACTAAACTAAAAAAATATATATATAATCACAACATTCGGACATTAAAACTAAATACAGAAAACTCTGGTAAACAACTATGTGAAACACTACAGTTGTTTATCCAACAAAAAGCAAAAACAAGCGATTGAGATAGTAAAACGAACGATGGGGTAATTTTGGAAAATTTCCGGAAAATCAGACATCCTAAAAAATTCAACAATTAAAATGTCCAAAAAATTACCAAATTTGTGACAAATCAAAACGTAGTTGAACCTTAAACAAAGAAAAAAGTGTCTGGCCAGACGAAACAATAAAGAACAATGAAAGCGAAAGTATCTCAACCACCTATAACAATAAACATAAACAGTACTGAACAAGACTGATTATGTAAATACATGTACGTCAGTGCACAGAGCCAATAAACTAGGGTAACGCAAGTTTTATTAACTTTTAAAGAAAAAACCGTCACGAACCTTAGCAGAAGGACATGAATAAATGAAACCAAACATCGACGAGAGAAATTCTTAAATGAATTCTCAGTAATTGAAAAATGGTACAAGACATGACCTCTGAGACAAAGTCCGAACTCCATTTTTCTATGAATACTACAACAACGAGAATACTGAAATCTACATGTCAGCAATATTATAATAACCTAATGAACTGGAAGCAAAGGAAAGGAGTTAAGAAACGGAAATGACAGAGAGGGGGTAAAATAATATACATTGACAGCAACCGCTTGAATAATTTAACAGCAAGATTCAACAAAAGAAAATCAAAATGAAAGACAAGAAAAAAAAACTAAAATGTGCCGACCATAATTTTTCCATACTGGACCAGTAGCACCGATTTTGATGAAATTCAAAATTTTCCAAAAAAGGTTCACAAAGATCAAACCAACACAAAGGAAAGACGATGCCGAGAAAACACCATAAAACTAGGGGTAGAGCATCTCTACGACCCTAATACACACCTATTATTCGACAGGACATAAGTCATAACGAATAAGAAGCACACACAAACAAACGAAGTACAAATAAGATATACACGTGCTCGAGATAATTCTCTAAGCCGATGCAGAAGAATCTTCAATATCGAACATTTGCAGAAATCTCCGAGACACAGACACGGCTACTTGACAAACTCAACGTAGCCCAAACACATTCACTTCCAAGGACAGTTATTAGTTACGAAGACTCCCTCTCTTAGCAAATAGATACACAAAACCGACGATGATCAAGACAAGAAACGTAAACTACAAATCTGCCAAAGATCCATCGACCGCTTAGATCACACACTCAGCACACCGCACCCTGCAGTGTCTAAAAAATTGAGCGGAACCTCTCGTATTTAGACCATCTGCCAGAGGCAACACAAAAGTAGAAGAGACAACAAAAAACAAAACACAGAGGTCCCAAACGTACAAAACAAAAAATACGCAATCACACTGCTGGGAAGGTGTCTTCAAGACAGACTCTTGCCCATCAAAAATGCGAGCCAGGAAATGCAACGAAAATGCATTCCAATGTGTTTTGTGGTGTCTGTTTTCAAACTTTTGAGCTCTAAATTCTTTTTAGAAGCAGTGACACCTCATGTAATTAATGATAATTAATTTCGTCATAAGATGTAAGAGGAATATCAGTACTACTGATATAACGATTGCTAATACCTATCAGGTTTAGTAATGAACACAGCTCACTTATGTGTCGACAAATTTAATACAAGAGAAAAATCTATCTGTTTGGCCTTTTCGTTTGTTTCGCATATAAAAGGTTTTTTCTACTGGTATAAAACACGCAAGCAATAACCTGAATCGTTATAGTATGCTGAATCAATAACCTTGTTCCGCAACCAAAAGGTCTCTCGCTGTACCGTGATATACCTGTAATCAGTAGTTACGAAACTGTTTGTAGCTAAATGGTATCTCTTTCAATATGATGTCTTTACTTGTTGACTTTTCGATTCACATCTAAAAGGTCTCTCGTGGACCATTGACTTATAAGTACTTTATGGAAATGCAAGTATTTACATCGAAAAGGTCTCTCTAAGCCGAATATTTTATAAGACCATCTAACTAGAGCATCGAAAGGTTTCCTCTACTCGACTAATGGCAAATTGCTAAACAAAACTAAACCTAAAATTGTGTGCATGTAAATAACTTATTCCAGGCCTTCCTTTCTCTCTCAAATGTTCAACACGTTTCAATAATTTAGACTAACGGCCATGACACCATTCAAAAGATTAAATCAATATATTTTTCGCAGCAAACTACGAATAACACAAGGTCTTAGGACGACTATTGTAAAAGCAAATTAAACACAAATTTATGATTCTAGCAATGATACTGCGCATAGAAATGTCATAAGCTCTATCACTCTGATTCTGAATTTAGAGACTTAATTAGTGGGTATTTTAATTAATTTCTTGTTAAACTGTCTCAACCTTTCCTGTCGCATATTTGTATTTATGAGTAATACTGAGATATTATATAACCAGGCGAATATAATCTTTAATCGTTTGTTTCACTAATTAGGTATTATATCCTCCAAATTCAGAATATCTTTTTTAACCAATATCTTCTATAAAAGTGAAAAGTAAAGATTCCGAATTAGTTTCCCTCAGAAAGTACTACTAATGGAACAGAATCAATTGTACTCAAATTGATTCTCCCAATTCCATTCACCAGTTTACTCTAAATACAACCAATTTAAAAATAACCACATGCATCCATATACCACCATTTACTACTTTGGAATCCCTTCGATTAGCCAATTGAAATACCCAAGATTCCACTAACATGCTCTAATCCCTTTTGATTCACCAAAAATCTCTCATGCATAGAACAAAAAAATTCCCTTTTTTCCTATGCGCCAGTTAATAGGTTAGTTCCGTGATAACTAGTTACTAGAAATGTAATACTTAAAAAGTAAAAAGAAATTAGTTAACAACTAATCTACTCCCATAGGAGAAAAAATAAGAGGGATAGGCACATAAATTCTATCAGAAGTAATTGATTCCGACTTACTCCACCCATGCAGTCGTATCAATTCTACTGAGCCCTTTCTATTCACCCTGAATAGATTCGCTCGCTTTCTATTCTCCCCTCTACTCCCGAAAATTTTATTTCTTACAGAAAAGGAAACATTCTATAATAATTACATCTACAAGGAATAACAATGAGAACACCATAAGAAAGTTAATTCTACACAAAAATATTACTACCAACAGTCACAAATAAAACACTTTCGTTTGTCAGATCTTGTACTCTGACCTCTAGCAAATATCTTTCAAAGTGCATAGAAATAATATTTCATAAAACACACGCTCGGCCGGTACATAAAATCAATAGACTGAGGTAATTCCAGCTCCTTTTATGAGCTTCTATTTAATTCTCCTTCTCACTCTCTCTCTTTCTCTCTCTTTTCCTTGAGACAAAATTATTCAGTTGGGTTTTCCATAAAAATACCACAACATATTTCCTACCTGGCGACCAATTCATCGGCTTATCTTTTCAGCCACAATTACGGCTTTTATAAGTAGAGGAAGCACAAACTCCATTCGAGCCTATTATAAAACAATAAGGCCTCTTTTTAGCCGATGGCCGCTATTCAATATCCTAGTCAAGTTTCCGCAGCCTTTTCTTCCAAGCGTCCCTCGTGATGCTTCCGTGCGACTGCCAGGCGCGAAAAATCAACTCTCCTAACGCTTTTCTTTATTTTCAGAAGGAGGGGGGAGCGGAAAACAAGAGCAGAAAACACAGGTGTGACCGCTTGCTAGCTTTTCGTAGCTTGGGGGCAAACGAACTTCCAGAGTTATATAGCTCGAGACATTTCTCTGCACAAAAAGCAACATCTTTTATTTTAAAGAAGACTTGAAAGAACTAAGAAAGAAACATAGAGAAATTAAAACAATAAAGTAAATATACACGAGTACACAATACACATGTTAAATACACCAACAAAATATACGTTGTTTCCTAAAATAAAAAAGAAAGATTAAATACATAAACTATTTACAACCTCTTTCAAATAAAAAATAAAGAAAATAAAAAAATAATTTCGTTAAACGAAATTTAAGTTGCATATTTACCTAACACTATAATGACTTAATTAATTAGATTGGCCAATCTTACCTAACACATAATATACAGAAATTGTACACATTCACATCACTTTACAAAATATAACTCCGTGTAATGAAATATTCATTACATATGTTACATCGAAGTTCCAAAAAGAAATGACAAATGGTGCTATTAGTGACCTGACAAGTGGTCAGGAAAAGGAAAAAGCAACATACTTTTACTTAAATGAGAAACTTTCAGTAGGAAGAATTCTGGTAAGAAAACTTCGAAAGAATATTCTAAACTAAATTGGTACTTAAGAACACACGGTTAGCATTGTTGACAACTGTACTTGAAAGAATCCATTAACCTCTTAGAGACATGAAGGGAGGTGGGGATGGGGGCGTGATTGTGACAAAGCTTTACTAACATCCGAACAGTTTTTATATTTGTCGCATGTCACCTAACTGTGATACAAGAAAAACAACCTTTGAACCTGCGATATCAGCAACAGATGAAAGAGACGTTGCCTGTACTCTGTACTGCACTCTTATAGTAACTGAAGAACGACAATTCTTTAGCCAAGCTGAAACATAATCGTAGAAAAAGAATTGCATTAATTTTCCACAGAAGCTAAGAGCTTTAAAAGTAACGTGACTGATTCGTATGACAGAATGCACCAGCTGGATTTTCGTATCTTAGTGATCTTTAAAAAAAACGCACAAACCTAGAAATTTCTAAACAGCACAAGAACAGAGAAATTACCAGAATAAAAAATAACTCTAATTCGGGGAATGAACTTTGATTACCCTGTCTTGGGGGACTGAATTACGTATCCAATCTTTCATGTCGTGCAATTTTCTGTCCATGTCTAAGAGAGACATTGCCAATTCGGAATTTTGGAGCCCCCTAGAGTAGGGGGAAAGGGGACATAAATAACCAGGAATGGAGGGAACAAAGGCCATATCCATTATATACGTATACTTAAGTGGAAATAAAACAAAGACCAAATCTTAAATACTTCCTTTCCTTCCTTTTGCTGTGAAACCAAAGGAGTCAAGGAAAGGAATCTTGGAAGCAGTGTAGGAACGAATGTCTCATTTCAGTATTGACAGAAATTGTGATGACGTCACACTTGCCTACTTGTGGAGAAAAACACGATTTAACCGTGTGTGCAATAAAATAAAAACACCGTACCTGACCTTACCTAACCTCCAAGTGCCCTTGGTCACTAATTTTATTAAATTTCCTAATGCATATATATATATATATATATATATATATATAAAAAGTTATTTTCCGTAAAGAAAAAATGAACAAAACTAGACCAGGATTCGATCGCGGGTCCTTCGGATTTGCTTTCCAACACTCTACCAATACGCTAAATTAGCAACTAAAAATTAGCTGCTACTTGGCACTCTTATTTGTCATCATATACAAGTAGCTACAATTAGGTAAGTATGACGTAATGACAATTTCTGTCAATACTGAAATGAGACGCTCCAGTGTAGGAAAGGAAGCATTTTGGACGTTGCACACTTGGCGAATATAGCGACATCTTTGAAAAGCATTAGAAGCGTAAACAACTGTGCAGCGGGTGGCGGGATAGGAGTGGTTGTTGTGATATCGTAGGCAAACAACCCCAATTGAAAAAGCACGAATAATTATAAACGCAAACAACTGCACAGTTGTACCGTTTGCAAGATGCTTTGATCGCATGAGCTTTCCCCTCTCCTTCCTCGAGGGGTATTACACGGTGCGTATTTTTAAGACAATGGTTTACATGGTCTTATTCAATGACGCCCATTAGGGGGGCAAGGGGACGCTTTTCCCTCCTCCCCTAGCCGGAGAAAATTATACTATTACTAATACGGCAAAAAATGTGGGGATCATATCAGTCAAAAAAGGAAGGCAGTATGTGTACGGGTGTCTTTGCCCCCTCCCCCCCCCCGAAAATCGTAACATGCGCGCTCTTGGTCATATTCCTTATTCATTACGTGTACCGACCAGTGAGCAGGTCTTTCATTAAAATTGCAATTTTTCACGTTCTTCTCTTTGAAAGACTTTCCAGGGAACAGCTACACATAAATGTTTCAGTGTTTTTTGTAAGTTGTATCATTACATAAATCAGCGAAAAGGTTTCAAAGCGTTCAAAACGCAGTGCAAAAGAAATTATCAACAACGTGATGCGTGCAACAAATTACTGGAATTCTTACAGAGTAACTGCATATTATTTGAAATCAATTTTGTAACATTTTCTATTCCTCAATAGAATAATAAATATTGTGTTCAGTAAACAATATGAATAAGAAGAATTATCCTGAATATCCGCATATATCCTGTTTTTATGGCGGAATACAGATGCACCCTGTTTTGATGGCGGAATACAGATGCACCCGTCATTTTTAATTCACATTGCACATAAGATGGATACTGTTCACCGTTGTCCCGTGGCTATGCTCATGAAATTCTGTAAACCTCGAAGCGGACGTAGTTTAGTTGGCACAGCGCAGGGATTCCGCCAGTAATTTGTTTGCGGGGGTGTAAAGTCAGGGAGGGGGCATGCACGGTTTCTATCGATTTTTGACCGTATAAATTTTAAAGTTTAGTTTTCTAGAAAAATTGGGGGTGACATCCCCACAGGGGGTCTGGCAGAATCACTGGTAGAGAATTAGATTCTTTTCAGGAGGTCCTATGTTCGATACCAGTGACCGACCATGCTGACAGGTTTTTCCACGGATTTTCTTTAGTCACATCAGGCAAATGCCGGATGATAGCTTCAACTTAGGCTCTGGTCGACTCCTTCCCTTCCTGACCATCCTGACTAATGTTTTCCACAGTTTTTCCTCAGTCACGTCAAGGAAGTGCCTGGATGGTACCTTCAACTAGTACCTAAAGACACCTACCCGCACCCTTACCCCTCTCCGGACCCAGGCTGAGCCTTAGATGCCTGAAAGTAATAATTAAAGTTCAAGTTCGAACCTCAGGGGCGACCATCCTGACAGATTTTCCAGGGTTTCCCTCTTTATTAAGCGAATACCGGAATGGCAAGTAAGATCCTGACCGCTACCTTCCCCATTCTTTCCTTTACCATATGACGGTCCGACTGAAAGTTGCTTAAAGTTATACTTCAATTCAATTCAACAAGAGGAAATCCAACGTAATATTTAAAACAAAAAACAAAAAAACAAAAAACAGCAATACATAAGATAATTTATTATAGTATTTTCCTATCTTGTACACAAGAGCAGAAGAGAATGGACCGCACCACATATAGCGTCTACTAAGAATAGTGCTTTAACAGAAATTCTTTTGATTTTGAAACTATCATCCCCAACAACGCAAGATGACGCTTACCTAAAAATAAATGCTTTCTTCCCCTGTAAATTTTCGTTTTAAAAAAATATTGCTGCAAATAACAACAGAATCTTTAAAATACCACCAAAGAATAAACAAACAATGAAAGGAGCGACTAACTCCATTGATTCAATGGAAGGAATAACGGAATGCATGATGCTAATCCCGCGGGGACTACCCTCCCCACACCATCGGTTGCAACGCGAGGTCACTTCCTCCCTGCGCAATGCTTTCTTCATCCGTCAATTCATAGGTGGCGCTAGTTTCTACATGAAACAATTGAACGCTAAAGGGTACGAAGGATGGACTGCATGTATCCTTTGCCGAAGGAGGTAAAAAGGGTCACAAGGAAAGGATTAGGAAAAGACGTTATATTATCAGTTATTAAGATGGCCGACCTTCCGGTAGGAAAGGAAATAGGAGATGAAGGGTGTATTTAGGATGCACTCAAAGTGTAAGGGGACCTTTAGGAATGTATTTCCACCATCTTTGCTGTATGTGGAGATCTAGAAAACACTAGCAATGGGGATATGGACCTAGAAAACCAGTATATGCACCATCTTTGCTTTAGATGGTGCCTGTGGAAAGACCAGCATCTACCACCATCTTGACTTTAAACCTCTTGAGAGGAAAAAGACTTAAAGTTTTGCGAATGTAAGCTGATTGGAAGAAAAACTCCAATATTCCAAACAGAATATTTACTACTTTCAAAGACGGGGATGAGAAAAACCTTAAACTGATTATGGATCATGGGTCTAGTATACTGACAATTGCATAGCTACCAACCATTCCACTTACCACCAATTAACAACAGCAGCTGCCAAGCCAAGCCAACCAATACGAAGTCGAGTCCAGGCTCGAACCAAGGTCTTTATGGTGTAGAGAAAGACTTGTATCACAGAGACATGGCCAAGTTGTAGAAGGCCAAGTTACACTTGATTACTTAAAAGTGAATATAGCGAGCAATCAATAAACGATGTTTTAGGTACCGAAGCTAAGCACTGTCTGTCCGTCATCGACGTCCCGGCGGTTCATGAACTCCCTTACTTCTCAACACTCTGACGTCGCAAAAACCTTCCTGGTGGCTCTTTCCTTCCCCCAAACCACTGAATTGTTAGAAGTTCATTCGCACAATGAGGAAGGCTTTGTACCAAGGATATAAGAAGCCAGCCAGGAATTACAGCAATGTAGGAACTTAAAACGTACCACATACTATGTTTCGAAATAATGAGGTAATGAACTAGCAAGGAACGAAGCTGAGGAGACTGGCTTGGCTGGGAAATACAAAAACGAAATAAAATACTGCACGGCTTGTAACAGACCAAATCCATATTTTCAATAATTATACAGGCAGGCCTCGAATCGATCCTTAATTGTTCTTTGAGTGGAAAGGCTTGGTTACAGGCTACCCTGCCCGTTCGGTCAGGTGGACTTGGCATTCTTCCACTGTGCCTTTGCCTCGACCTGGACGCCTCTATTCAAGATTGTTCAGCAAAATGGTCTACGTTAAGTGAATTAAATTATCCTCTTTTGGATGTCAATAGCTCTCAGTCTTCTTGGGATGATCCTATCATCAAACGTACACAATCGCAGTTACTACAATCCGCTACTTGTCTTGAAGATCAAGCCAGACTACTAGCAGCGTATTTACCTGAGTCCGGTGCTTGGCTCCAAGCTTTGCCTTCTCCTCCTCTTGGCCTACATCTTTCGAATGAAAGCTTCCGGGTTGCTGTTGCCTTACGTTTAGGAGCAGACGTCTGTGTACCTCATCGTTGTCCAGCCTGTGGAGCATTCGTGGATCAACGGGGCCTTCACGGTCTCTCCTGTGTCAGGAGTGCTGGTAGATACATACGTATTCTAATATCAATGATGTCATCCTCAGAGCTCTAGTTTCTGCTAATGTACCATGGGTACGAGAAACATCTGGCTGTAGTCGCTCCGACGGTAAGAGACCTGATGGAATGAACTAGTTCCATGGAAAAGAGGAAGACCTCTATTATGGGATTTCACCTGCGCTGATACTTTCGCCATTCCAAATGTTACTCATTCTTCTTTGAAACCGGGTGGTGTTGCTAGAGAGGCCGAGAAAAATCGAAAATACTCTAATCTACTTGCGCAGTATATTTTTGTTGCGATCACAATTGAGTCAAGTCGTACTTGGGGCACGGCAGGCCTTAATTTTATTAAAGAAGTTGGTCGGCGAATACAGATCGTTTCAGGTGATGCTCGCGCGACCACCTTCCAAATCCAGCGCCTCAGTATCACAATTAAGCGAGGGAATGTATCTTCTATTCTTGGTACGTTGCCTCCTGGGAAGGCATTAGATGAGATTTTCCTGCTTTAAAGTTTTTTTTAAAGATTTTATTCAAATTTTCTTTAAATTCAATTGTTATTTACGACTTTTATTACTAATTGTATTCATGTATCATTAATACTTATGTGGTTATATATATATAGTTTGTTCGGTTGTGCAAACTACCCATCTTGTTTCTTATTCTTATTATTCTTTAACTCAGTGAACGCTCACATAACATAGAGAGAGAGAGAGAGAACGCGCGCCGGCAGTTCTGGGCTGACTGGTCACAAGCAGGAGCTCGTTTGCTTTATGTTTCCTTCAGGTCAGGTTGACAACCGAGAACGATGAGGGTCTAAATGGAACTTCTGGGCTTGTCAGCGGGTGGAGGAGTACAAGAGGGTACAGGGAAGATCTTGCCTCCATAAGACTCTATATCAGTCATGTGCAACAGCCTGCCCGCGGGCCATACCCGGCCCGCTGAACCCTGTCTTCTGGCCAGCGGGAAGAATTATTATAACTTTTCTTTTTTTACAAAATCTGTTAAGAGTGAACACGAAATTTTCCATCGATCACGCAGTCCCAAACGTGGCAACGCCGTGAAGAGAAGCACTGGGCAAGCGCGGAATAGAGATTGCTAGATCTAGCGACAAAGTGGTTAAGTTGGCAACACCGACCTCGAGTGCGGCTCACGAGGAAGGTTCATGGCCACGGCAGTTGGATATTTTGTTCTTGCCTGCGTAGGTGTGTTTTGCACTGTTAACGACTTCCTTGTGTGTGATGCAGTGTTAGGTGACTGTACTGCCGTGAGGGGTAGTGTTTATGTGGTTTTTGTGTTGTGCTATCTTAGTAAGCATAGTTAATAATGTTATCGCCACAGAAGAAAAGGAAACTTGACACCAAAGATCGCGTGTTTCACGAAAAGTGAACTCATGATTACTTTTTCGTCAATGAGAGAGGTAAGCCACTTTGTCTTATTTGTCAGGAAGTTATTGCTGAAACGAAGGAGTATAACATCAAGAGACATTATATTTCAAAACATTCCAGCTTTGATGATTTTCAAGGGCAGCTTCGTCAAGACAAAATAAATAACCTGAAGAAAAATTTGTGTGTTCAGCAACTACTTTTCAAAAAACAAAACGACGATATTAATGGAATTGTCCGGGCTAGTTTCATTGTTAGTGAAAAAATGGCAAAACAATGCAAGTCTTATTCTGATGGTGTCTTTGTGAAAGAGTGTTTTGTCGCAGTTGCAGTTGCAAATGTTTTATGTCCAGATAAAAGCAGCTTGTTTAAATAAATCAGTTTGTCACGCTGGATAGTTGCTAGGTACATATAGCATGGCAGACGATATTGTATCGAGCATGAAGAATCTTGTCAATGAATTCGAGGAGTTGTCAATAGCTTTGGATGAAAGCTGTGACGTCACTGACACAGCTCAGTTGACTATTCTCGTGCGAGGGGTGGATATAGATTTCCATTGCATAGAAGAAATGCTTGCTTTGCAACCTGCAAGCGGTAGCACTA
>JAGDQP010032759.1:1015-21086 GCA_022664845.1 Lepisma saccharinum | reverse complement strand
CTGAATAAAGAGGGGATTTGTGTAGTCCCCTCCCTTCTTTTTTCCCTCGGACTAAAAGCGAAGACAGGGGCGGGGCGCGGCTGGCTTACTCTCATCAAACCTTTGACAGGTGGACTGGAATAGCTATGTAAAAATACTATTTTTTTTATTGGTGTATCAGATATGATTGCAATTAAAATTATTAGAATCGTTTGTTCACAAGGAATAAAAGAAAAAAAAGTTGGTCTTTCTGGGGTAAGTGGTTGCAAAGTTAGACATATTGTAATTTGTAGAAAAAATAATAATTTTATTTATTTTTTTAATAATTTATTTCTGAAAAACTAGGAAACAAATGTACGTTCTAAGTATTTCAACCCGTTCATAAACTTCTTTTAATGCTCCAAAGCTTTTCTTTTCTATTAAAGATATCCAGTTCCTTAGAAAATGAAGATATTCGGTATCAATTTTCTGTCCATAAGCACCAATAGTAAACTTTCTAGCTCTGGCAGAAGTAGAAGACCGTCTTAATAACTTTACAAAGAATTGGTACATAGGATGGAGGGGAATGATACATAAAGTGAAAGAGGATACTTAAAAGAAGTTTCCTGTCAAAGCTTTTGAAAAATAAGCCACGTTTTGCACGAAAAAAAAAATCTTCAAATTTTTCTTCTACATTTAAAATTGTTACGAGGTCAGTCTTGCTCCTAAAATTCCCATTACATTTTTATATGAACAAGACATCCTTTAGACAGTTCAGTATTAGGACTTTTTTAAATTGACTTTCTTGTTTTTGTAATATGACAAAAAATGTTAGTACACTGTCTAACTGTACCTCGTCCCCTTAATTATAATTACGCTTTCGTATTATAAGAGAGCAAGGTCAGTGCATCTGAACCCAGAACTTACTGTTTATGTGGGGCAGGCAGGAAAAGACTTTTCCCATGATTGCCGGAATTTTCCTTTATTTCTCGTAGAAACCGACATAAACAACTATTTTTTGGAAATTCAGTTACCAACAATCTCACTAGGTTAATGCTGCAATTATACTTGTCATTAATCCCATTACATTTAAAACAATAGCAGCTCAGATTAGAACTCACTGTTTAGACATTTGGAAAAAGATCTTTGATATAACCCGTAATGTTTAAGAGAAATGTCAGTATTTGGAGTTATAGGCCGTAATCCTTGAAAAACAGAGTAATTTCTTGTGCCTTATTGGAAGGTTTTGTTATCAGTTTCGGTGTGATTTACTCACGCGCAGCAAGGTTAAAAATCTTTCTTATCGTAACAAGTAGCCTAATTCTGGTCAAGTATTTGTTTCCGCTATGTTGATCACTTACATCACAAGAGTATAATAATCTTCGAACGTTTTAGTTATTTTTCCTTCATTTTTACTCCTTTTTTGCTGCAACGCCTGAAGTACTCATTTTGGTTTTAAAAAAGGAGCGATGTAAGCTGAAACTAAATACTAGAGAGAGAGAGAGAGAGAGAGAGAGAGAGAGAGAGAGAGAGAGAGAAAGAAAGAAAGAGAAAAGCTTATCAGAGCAAAACCGCCACTTTTAGATGTGGCAAATCTAGGGAAAAACAGACATTCGAGGTAGAACTAATTCAACAGATTCAGCGCCTTGGAAGAGTTAGAGGATGAAGAAGACATCAATATCAGAAATAAAATACTGACGTAGATAAAAGAAAGAGCCAAGGACCAGAAAGAGTATTTCTAGTATTTCAGTTTTGTTTGGAACATTTATTTCCTTTTCCCTTTGAGTTACAGTAACAGAAAAGTCCCGAAACTTCTCTACTACACGATGTTAATTTTGACCTCTAATTAGGTCTTCTTGCTGCCAAACGTAATGGGCTATCGAAAGGTGTTTCCTCTAAATCCTGTTCTAAATTCTGCGATTGTTTCATTAGGGACAAAATCAATCCATGTAGCCATTTAAAATTTTGTAGTTGGCCCCCTTAGAGGTATTCCCGAGTCGCCCCTTATTTCAGAAGCATCACCACATGATTCCACACTTGCACTTTAGTATGAACATTTTTTCTTTCAAAGATTATATATATCCCAATATGTTGGCCAATTCATAATAATCACTACTTGTGCCGCGGTGTATTTTTCTGTTCTTCTGAAGTCTCTCATATATATATATATATATATATCTTGTTTTTCCTCCTTTCCGCTCTTGTGGCCATAGTCCCAACTTCCAAAATCAAATCCTTAGAGTAAAACCCAGCCAAAGTGTGTGTGTATATATATATATATATATATATATATATATATATATATATATATTCAGCCGTTTTCTATCCACTGCTGGATGAATTCCTCCCCCTTTTCTTTCCACATATCTCAAGAATCTGCTGCTATCATTATTCCTGTAGCTCCTGAAAAACGCTTGATTTCATCTATTCATCTTGTATTTGGACGTCGTCTCGGTCGTTTCTTTTCTCCAGGAATCCAATGTAGTACATTTGTCATCCACCTTCCATCCGTTCGTCTAGCTATGTGACCTGCCCATTTCCACTTCAGCTTCTTCACAGTCTTGATTACATCGTGTAGCTTGGTTTGTGCGCGAATCCATTCATTTTTCTTCCTGTCCCTCCTGGTTATTCCTAGCATGTATCTCCATTGCTCTTTGTGTGACTCTCAATCTTTGAGTCGTTTGCGCATTCAATGTCCAATTTTCACAGCCGTACATCATAGGTACACACATTGATTATAAACTTTACGCTTTAGACACATTGGTAGTTTGCTTTTGAAAATGAAGTGTCTTGCAAACGAACTCCACGCCATTTTACATCTTTTATTTATTTCATCAGCCAACATGGCATTCGATGTTTTGAGCTGGCCTAGGTAAACATACTCATCAACTATGTCTATTGTCTCTCCGTTAATCTTTACTTCCTTCTTTGCAGCATGTTATTTATTACTTCCTTCTTTGCATTACTTTTGTTTATTCTAAGGCCAATTTTCGAGCTCTCTTTACTCAGTTCTTCCATTCTGGTTTGTAGTTCTTCTGCACTTGAAGCAAACAGGACTATATAATCAGCGAACCGTAGGTGATGAAGATATTCGCCATTAATCTTTATTCCCACTTCATCCCATTATAAATTTTGGAACACACACTCCAGGATTGCACAAAACAGTTTTTGGGGAAATTGAATCTCCTTGCCTTACCCCCTTTCCAACTTAATTTTTCACTTTCTTGATGTAGTCTAATGACAGAAGTGGCAATCGAATAAATGTTTCGCAGTAGCTTGATGTACGCATTTTCCATGCCTTGATCTTCAAGTGATTTAAGTACTGCTGACAAGGAGACCGAATTGAAAGCTTTTTCGAAATTATGAATCCCAAACATGGTGGAAGTTCATATTCATTAGTCCTTTCCATAACTTCATTCAATGTTTGTATGTGGTCCATTGTGCTAAATCCACGTCGGAATCCGGCTTGTTCCCTTCCCTGGTTAAAATCCAAGTCTCGTTCAATACGATTCAAAATAGCTTTGGTGAACATTTTGTATAGAACTGACAGTAAACTAATTGGTCTAGTTTTCGACGCGTTCTTTGTCCCCTTTCTTGTACAACAAAATTATAACAGCATTATTCCCACTTCTGGGTTTTTCTCTCTCTATTAGGTACACAGAATAATTTCGCAAGTTGCTCTCTCATGTTTTCACCTCCCCATTTAAACATCTCCGCTGTGAGTCCATCTTCTGGCGACTTTCCGCTCTCCATCCCTCGAAGTAGTTTATTAACTTCTTCTTTCATTACATCATTTTCTTCTGAGTATTAATTTCCTAGCTCTTCTTCGGAATAGTACAATTCTCTCTAGAAATTTTCAAGTATTTTCATGATTTCCTCCTTATTTCGTGTTACGGTCCCGTCTGATCTCTTAACTGCAATTATTTGCTTTTTCACTATCATGAGCTTCTGTTTGGTTTTCTTCAGGCTCTTGTTCTCCTCAGTTGTATTTCTAACAAGATTTTCATTATCTTCGTACATCCTCTTATTTTCTTCCTTACGGTTTAAGTTAATTCTATGTATTGAATCCTTTTTATGTAAATTTCCTCTCCTTTCATTTCCCTTGTTTTCTTCATCAAGAGTTTAGTTTCTTCTGAGATTTTGCTATCTCTTTTCTTTCTGGTCCTTGGCTCTTTCTCTTACCTACGTCAGTATTTTATTTCTGCTATTGGTGTCTTCTTCATCCTCTAACTCTTCCAAGGCGCTAATCTGTTGCTTAGTTCTATCTCGAATGTCCGTTTTTCCCTAGATTTTCCAGATCTAAAACTGACGGTTTTCCTCTGATAAGCTTCTTTCTAGTCTAGTCTAGTATTTAGTTTCAGCTTACATCTGACCATCCTGTGATCACTCGAGACTTTGAAACTGTTCAGAACAGACACGTCTTGCAGAATTTCCCTGTTGTTTGATAGAACGTAGTCTATTTCGTTTTTGGTCCCATTTGGGCCTTTCCTTGTCCACTTCCTCTGGGGTGGTTTGTTGAAACATGTATTGGAAGTGAACAGTGTTGGCTTCTGAGAATTCCACTAGCTAGCTTCTCTCCTCTGTTGTTTCTTTTGCCAAATCCAAAGTTTCCCACTTTCGTGTCACTGCTCAGCTTGGTTCCTACTTCCGCATTGAAGTCTCCCATTATAATTTTGTAATGCGATTTGCTACTATCCAAAATCTTCTGTATCTCCTCGTATAGGTCTTCGACTTCCTCCTCCGGGTGCGAGGTTGTTGGAGCATACACTTGTATAATTTCCATACTGTATCTCTTGTTAATCTTTATTACTACCCGTGCGATTCTATCTGAAATTGCTTCAATTTCTGTGATCCGTGACTTCAGGTCTTTATTAATTATAAAGCCAACGCCTGTCGGTTTTCCAGTTTCTGTTCCTTTGTAGTAGAAAGTGTGCCCTGACGGTAGTTCCAACTGTTGTTCATTCTTCCTCCGGTCTTCTGATAGTCCTATGATGCCCCACTTAATCCTCTTAAGTTCTCTGCAGTTCTTCTAATTTGTCCTCTCCTGCAAGTGACTGACAGTTGAGGGTCGCCACGTATAGGTCTGTTCGAGTAACTGTGTCGGTGTCCTGGCAGTCTACAGTCCAAACCCGGGCATTTTGACTCTGACTTCCTGCAGGACTGACCGCTGCCGTTACCAGCTGCATTCCGTCCTCCGGGCCGTAAGGTTCTCCGAAACTTTTTTTTGTACCATCATGTGTAAAGAAAGGAGGGGTGCTGACATTTGACTCCACGCTGTGAGCTAATGCGGGTTGGTTAGCAGCTCATTCATGTTCGTTCGCCAAGTAGTTGGTTGGTTACTAACAGAACCCACGACGTGAACGTATGGATTGGACATAGTCTACCCCGGTCGGTTCCCTTAAACCTTAGCAAGAGGAATTTAGGAGTCTCCTCCCAGTTAGTGGCAGAAGCCTTTTGGGGCGGCAGTCCCGGTTTCCCGGCCCCTATATATAATAATAATAATAAATCACAGCCGTATTCAATCCATTACTGGATGAGGCCTCTCTCCGAAGGGAGGAGTTGTTCTACTGCTCCCACGCTGACCAGATGGGTTGGGAGAGAACCGATGCTCTCACTGTGATCGCCACTGTATTTTATTCACAGCAGCTGCCCAATTGTCCTCACGATGCTGGGTCAACACCGAAATTTTTGAGCCCCCACCGGAAATTACCCGGGACTGCTCGCACTGAAGTCGAGCGCGCTAGCGACTATGCTACGCAGCTCATTATTATATATATATGGTTACTGATCGTATGTTCTACACTCGTCAGAGCTAATATACGAGATATTGCTAGAAAAGAATCTGAGCTGGTCCAAGCCTCGCCCCGCAGTGTAAAGTACGTGTATACATTTTCGAAAACTGCCTTCAAAAAAGCTGTCAACGTAACTTACACAATGTTTATTGAACACAGTAACATGTAAAATATTCACTTTCACACCAGTATTGCAATTATTTGTAATCTTCTACTGGAGTTTGACTCCTTTCCCAGTATGGTGGTGCTTTTGATTCTGATACACTTTCAAAATCAATTATTTTGGTTCACATGATAGATATGAAATTACGATGGGATTACATCATTGTTTTGTCTCCAGCATCTTTCATTTGTATATTTTCTTCCATTTTAAATGTCGTCATTATTAAAAAGGTTTATCAAGTAGCCACCCGAAATGTTTATGCTCTTTATTCATCCAGTTACCCGGTCCAACAAGAATTTGCTTTCAGCAATGACTTTCAAATGAATGCAGCAATGACTTACTGTTCACTTACTATTTAGCAGAAAGTTCCCAAGCAAGTCCTCATTGATTAAAATGTTGCTGGCTCGAGATGACAAACCCAATCCATTTTATATATTAAATAAATATTTACACCCTATAGTGTGTTTAGCACGGAAGACAGGTATTTAAAAATGATGCAAAACCATCTATTTATGCTCCGAATATATCGACCTTCGTTTTCAGGACGTTTGTTGGAGCAAGAAAATATTTGTTCGAATATGTCGATTTTTTACTAGTATTATTAATAAATTTTAATAAATACATAAAATATTTACAGTGTTTATTACTCTTTGTTGTACTGTATTGTTTACTCTGCCACGAGAACATACACTGAAGTACAAATAGTCATGGGATAGCGGGAGAGAACTAGTTGACCACGCGGTAACTGTTTTCTATCAAATTAGCTCTTGTAACTGCCAAACTGTACAAAATATCAAAAAGTGTTACCTCTAAAAGTTGTTCAAAATTTAGTGCTTACTACAAAGGGAGCAAAATGAGTCCTAGTTTGTTTAAAATTTTGAAGTTGCCTCCCCCATAGTGGTATGCTCGGAACACCACTGCTTTCAGCCATATCATCTATATACTATGTACTATAGAGATAGTATATAGGGCCAACAGCTGAAGGGATTATGAAGTATCGATGGGGATAGTATCGAACTATATTCGTGCCATCATACAAACATGAGGTGTACTGAAACGCTCGAATTTTGGTCAGTGTTACTTGACCAAGACCACGGCGTAGCTGGCCGGTGACAAAGAACTTCGTTCCTCTTCGGAAAGCTCGCGTCCGCTCCCACAGAAGCTGGAGCGACATTTAGATAATTTGCATTTTCTATATATTCTACAGTGCAATCCACTAACAAACTTAACTAATGTCAACACATTATAAGACTTCGTACTGCTTCTTGAAGTCGAAATATTGACAGATGAAAGAACATTTCCCAAAGACAAAGATAGCGCGGCTCTAATATGAACGGTTGTTGACCCGGAAGATAGTTCTGCCTGCCGGGTACCAGGTACCAGTACCATGCAATTATCGTTCTTAGTTCAAAGTATTGTCGCTTATGCGAGTTTGCAATCCTATACACTCTAATCCTTGGCTCTACGAGCAATAGGAGCCGAATTATAACCCTGCTACTCGCTAATCCTTGGTTCTACGAGCAATATAAGCCGAATTGTAGCCCTGCTACGAAGATTGAGAACCACTCTGTATATATGATGTATTTTACTTCTACAATTCAGTAACAAAAGTCACTAAAACATTCACATGTTAATCATCGATAAGGAATTGAATCCTAAATGACAAAAACTAATCGTATAAATATACGATAAATAAAAGACGGTTACACATTTTTAGGGGCAAAAAACACCACATCTAGGGCCGGGCCGAAGAAACGGGAAGAGGGGTATTAAAATTCAGGTGTTTCTGCTTCTAGTCCAGAAATGTCAAAATTTTAGAGTGGGATTTTCGGGAAAACAGCGTCCAAAAATGGCTCTCGCAGTTTTATTTAACAATTCAGAGCTCCGCAGGGCTCAAACTAACTTTAATTGAAAACTAAAATAAGGTCCTTATAGAACCCGGTAATATCTATCATATGCAAAAAGACGCATCTCTATATGACTAATATATGACCCTTGTTAAAAATTATCAAAAACCGAAATTTCAAATTAAATTTGGCAATATTGCGATTAATTTCTTGATAGTAACCAATCAGGAATAATGACTTCTACACACGATATGAGACAACTATTTTTATTTCATTGGAATCCGTAAACTAGACTGAGAAACTGAATTTTGGAAAGAACATTCATTTTTATATTTAATGCCAGTAGATGACCTTGGTAACTATTTTGAGAGCCTGTAGCTAGTCAGATTTTTTTTTTCTGGGAAAACAAAAATACCAGTTTATTTATTTGCATATACTTTTAGGAAATAAAGATAAAACATTGCGACCATGATATAGACCCGCCTGGGAGAATCGAAATGAAAGTAGCTGAATGCTAATTTTGAACTTGTCTTATTCAATAGAATAAGGTCGACTTATGTTCGGAACAATATGGTAAATATTAACTATGATTGTACTCTTGTAACTACTATTTGTTTTTCATCTTCCGCCGGGAGATTTTTTCGCGCAAGCTACGATTTCTTTTTTTTAATTATCTTTGTACGTGTCTTGGAAATGCAAATCAAGCGAGAAGGAGTACAAGTGAATAAAGATAAGGTAGATTAGATTATGTATTTGACTATTTTACCATCTGTAAGAATCTTGTATTCAACTTCTACTTTACCAGTTTTGGAATCTCGAATTTCAGCGATGTTACAACTATTACCAGGTTGTGTTATTGAGCTAAACGTATATGGAATATTGCTAAAATTAGTTTTGGTAACATGTTTGTAAATAATGTGCGTGGATATTAGTATTTTTGTGCATTGTTGTGATAATGTAATGAATAAATATATGTAAATAAACATTAAAAGTTTATAAATTGTTTATTTTCTCATTTAGTATAAGTAGTGTGACAAAGGGGACGGTTTAAAATGTGACGAACGTTGAGTTTTTAAATATTCTATGAAGGGAATCCAAGCTTTATGTAGATTCCCTCTGTGTAATAATAATAATAAAAAAAAAAAAGCTTCCGTAGCAGTCCGTGAAAATGAATTAGCCTGAAAGAGACTACTATTCGATTTCAAACGTATAGGACTAGTATGAATTGTTTTCAGTTGGTGTCCCTTTCGTGCTCACTGATTCTGAGACAGCGTTGTTTCTTATAAATATGTATTTCTCCCACAGTTGCAGTTTATTTCCTGCACTCTTGAGTTGTGCTTCTTTGTGAAATAACCGTTGCACCTGGTGACCAACACTCAAAATTAGCAGACGGCCAGACGCCATTTTCACCTTTTTTTTTTTTCGTCACTTGCGACCATACTCTGAAAGTTAAATATTGCTTTATTTCTTTACTTCCCGTGGTCTCAGATAATTCAATGCATTGTAGCCGTGATAGAAAACTGTCATTGAGTCACTGGCGATGTTATTGGATTTTTATGTATGAATTTCAGCGTTGCCTGATCTGTTTAGTAAATTGAGACTAAAGTAACTGAATTGGCTCTTAATTTTTTAAAATATGGTCACTAATAGCGCCTAAGAGTGAACATCTAATATAGAGGGTTACTCGTGACTGATTTTTCTAGTAATATGGGTTCGCACAAAACAATATTTACGGAAGATCTTACGTGCGGCGTGACAGGTTTTTAGTGGATTTTTTTAAAGTGTTCTGGTTTGTGTAAAGGTTGATGGTGCAATTATACTCCATTTTGCTAATTGAATGTTAGTATAACAATTTTTGAATCCAAGCGCTTGAAGATAGTTCCCGCACATGACATTTTGACGCGTTACGACGACCAGAATGTTGATGAATGGAAGCTGTGAGATCGGGAATTTTTTCCATAAGAGGTGCTTGGAACTCATTGGAGGTCCTCATTTCCTGTCTGTAAATGAGGTTTGAATAATTCAATTTCCCAGAGCTTTCTGAGTTCTGTATGAACTTCAATTTAAGGTGAAAACAATTGAGGCCTTTGAAGAAGAAAACGAATCCGAATCAGGTACGGAAAGCAATCCATCATCAATATAACAAGAATACCTAATAAACTTCAGCTCTGGGTTGGATAACATGTATGTTCGTATATGGTACATCATAATGTAGGCCAAAATGGGGGACTGTATTTTCATCGCAAGTCTTCTTTTTGGACGTAATGATTGTCTTCGAATTGGAACACACAAGTAATACATAGCGAAATTTCAGTATTTCTTGTTTCTAATACAGATATTTTTTTTAAATAGGAATGGTAGTCTTAAATCAATTTGAATCCAGTTGTTAATGTTCAGTACGTCAGTATAATATAATTTTTGTTATTGGCTTTCATTATTGAGAAAGTTCGAATTTTGACATCTTGACCGTTGTTAGCTGCCCATTTAAACCTGTATTTTTGAGTGCTTGACATTTTTACTACTTAGCAGAGTTTTATGCCGGAGATAATTTGGCGCAAAAGTATCCCTGGTTTATGGACCTTAGGAAGCCCATATGTTATAGATAACGAGGGATTCAGTATTTAAAGTTGATATTGATCTGAGTCCTATCAAAATAAATTTTGTATGGCCTGTTTTATTTCCTGTTCAGTATGGTTAAGCTTACTATTAGGTACCTTTTCATAGATAGAGGAATGAATATATTTCTGTTGAACTTTGTTACTTGCAGAGCAATACTTCAGTTTCTGCCGGTCACCAGTAATCATTTTATTTTTTCCCTCGTAAATTACTTTTTCATTTTTGAATGTTACTATTATCACTTTTCTGAAAGTCTCATATTTCTATGCCACAAATGTTTGTATTCTCACAAATATGTCATGCAAAGATATTGGTGGCACACTTGGGATTTTTCATAGCATCTACTCAACCCTTCTGTATTAGATATTGTACAATCAACGATTTTTTTGTGCTTCTTAGTTGGTGATATTGGTAACTATTCCTTAGAAAGGCGTAGTCTGCAACTGGGCTACAAAAGAGGAAAGAGGAGACTGAGAAGCAAGGACTATCCAGTCGCTTTGGTGCGTGCTATTGACCGATTTGAACCATTTTTTGAATTGCAAAAAATAAGAGGATGTATCTTACTACTGCAATCCAGGAACTAAACGATTGCTAGTGTTTGATTACACAATAGCTTAATTTCTCAGCCTAGGTTCCTTTTCTAGTATCATTCACGAAAAAAAATCGTCTTATTTTGAAGTTACTTTGATAGAAGGGAAGAGAGTTATCGACGACTGTACATAAGCTACCCTCTCAACTACTCTTACTCCCACAGCAATGAAACTCTTACACAATAAGTCTTGAAATTAGATTACGTAGTAAAAAGTTATTACTTAAACGCAAAACACTTATGAAACTGAAACAGACGTTTTATGCCTCTAAATCGGAACATTAACCGTCCCTTGGGAATCTGTTGGGACAATGGATTTAAAATCTGGCAGTCCCGGAAAACCGGAACGGAACGTATAATAACCCTGGATGTCTCTTTTTAGGTCCTTTGGTAGCATAGCGCGAGCTAATCTGGTATAGACTTACTTTGCAAAGAATTCATGCCTTTGTGTAGATCAGTGGTTTCCAATTTCAGACTACCCGAAAGCCACAATTATATCCAAGAATTAATATATATATATATATAAGCACAAAAGTACTGTATCTGGTCAGTTGTAATTTTTTACAATCTTTTAAGAACTTTTACAAAAATTCTAATTTACTTGCTCCTTAAACTAGTTTTCAGAAAAAAATGGACTGTGAAACCAAAATAAGATTTTCAACTTCAGATTTATTTCACTATATGTATCATTGTTATTGAATTTAATTTTTGAAAAAAATAACTTAAACTTTAATAGTTACACTTCTCCACAGTTAATTACCAATATTAGTTGTGAAAATTGGGGTTGATCTACAGTTTCCACAGTGCTACCAAACATCGAAGTCATTCTTTGTCCAAAATTAGCAGGGTGTCTGCAGATATCGAAAGTAACGAAACAGTGCCAAAATTCCAAGGCTGGTAACGAAAGTAACGAATTTCGAAGGAGAGAAAGGAAGATAACGAATTTTTATTCTCATCCGCATGCGAGAAATACAGTTCTTGGTTGGCGTCATTTATTCACAAAGTCAGTTTTAAAAAAATCGTATTAATGTCATATCCAAAACAAAATAAATGACCTAAGAGCAAATATGCTGTTGGATGACAAAATATTTGAAATCAATACTGAAAGTTATTGTCATAACTTGTCTGTTGTTTGTGTCAGTGCTGTCAGTTGTTCTCAGACCGAATTCCCGTCAAGGTATGCATTAAATCCCGCTGAGTTTTATAAAACCACTCCCAATTAGTTCACACACACATTACATAATTATATGTAAAGAAAATAAAATCAAGAACGCACTTAACTCTGTCAGCGGTGTATTCCAACAAAAGTTTTTGACAACCATTTTTATGCCTATCGACGATTCAGCATGTATATAAAGTAAATGAAAACACTAATACAAGGTATTAAAAAGTTTGAAAATAATTTAACTATGGAGAAGTAAAAAGCAGTCTATATACAAAAAAAATTACGAATGCACTAATACATAATTACATACCGGGTGGTTACAATTAGTGCCGCTATTCACGGCGGTCCAGCGCGGGCTGTAATCAACGTATTACATTGAAATTCGGTAAATATGCTAATTAGACCATGCGGAAGCGGGTTTCGCTGGAAAAAATATTAGTTCCAATTTCCGCCACCAGGGGAAAATGTGGCGCTATTAGAAAAATTGGTCTATCAAAAGGGGAGCAATTACAGTGCAGCATTGAGGGAATATCGGCGTCTGAAAGGAATTAGAAGAGGAGCGATATCAAGAAATGGCTTAAAGAAGATGGTACTGCAATTCGAGACAACGGGTGATTTGAGTGTGGCTAAGGGAAGAGGACGACGACCCATTCCAACGGAGGTTGTTGAAGAGGTTGCTGTGGCTGTTGTGGACCACGCAGCACGTGCTCCATTTTCCGCTACCAGTGCTCGGGCAGTGTCACGGGAATTGGCCATCCCATGGTCAACAGTGAGGAAAGTTCTTAGTGCTATTTTACACTGGTATCCTTACAAGATTCACACTACAGCAACTGAAACCCCAAGATCCGCAGCAACGTCTTGCGTTTGCCCATCGGTTTTTGGCACGGATGGAAGTGGATGACATGTGGCCGTGGGTTATCCTGTGGACTGATGAGGCACATTTTACACTAGAGGGTGCAATGAACACACACAACTGTCGGGTATGGGGGTCGAATAATCCGCATGTTTTGCACGAAAAACCATTACACTCTACGTACGTGACTGTGTGGTGTGGATTCACAGGAACGTTCGCTATTGGCCCGTTTTTCTTTGAGATGATGATACCCCAAGGATTTGTCACCTATACCGTGACATCGGCACGTTATAGGGATCTTTTAGTGCGATATGTGATTCCTGCGTAACAGGAACGAAACTGTTTGGAGACTACTGTGTACATGCAAAACGGGGTAACACTGCACATCGGTCGCCACGTGAAAGATCTGCTTCGTGAAACCTTCACTGCGGATCGCATCATCCCCCGAGGATTTCCAGATGCGTGGCCAGCAAGATCCCCCGATCTAAATCCGTGTGACTTCTAGCTTTGGGGATATCTGAAAGCGTGGGTCTACCAGATAAATGTCCAGCCGCTGACATCTCAAGGACAGCATAAGGTGACATGTAGCAACATTTCCTTCGGAAATTTTGCGAGCAACTGTTGCGCATGCCATTGTGCGGATGCATCATGTCGTCGATGTTTCTGGTGGACATATGGAGCATGTTATGTAAATTGTTCACTGTAACCGCAAATGTTAATAAAGTTCTTCCCATTGCACCTTTTCTTACCATTCACTGGCATCAAGTGTCACCTTTTGTAACCCTCACGTTGTTCCTAAAGTTGTTCCCTTTGCACCATTTGTTACCATCACCTGCCCTTCACCTTGTTTGCATTACATTTATCTCACATGTTTGACCTCTTCGCCCTAGATAATCGTCTTATCCATACATTCAGTACCATTTCCACGTGCTTCTTATTTGTACAGCGCCACATTTTCTCCTGGTGGTGGAAATTAGAACTAATATTTTTTTCCAGCGTAACTCGCTTCCGCATGGTCTCATTAGCATATTTACCGAATTTCAATGTAATACGTTGATTACAGCCCTCGCTGGCCCGCCGTTAATAGCGGCACTTCAATTGTAACCACCCGGTATACTCCACACCGCTAAAACATGTCAAGAAATAGTAACAGATGGTTCATGGATTCTCCTGGCGTAAAATATTCCGGAGGTAAACTAGTCCCTCATTCGGATCTCCGGTCTGGGACTGCTTTAGGGGGCTCTATGAACAGGATTAAGAAAGACCTTAGAATAGGAACGTGGAACGTACGAACATTATACCAAACGGGCGCTCTTCAGGTGGCGGTACACGAGACCGAGAAGTACGAGCTAGACATATTAGCGATAGAAGAAGTTCGGTGGGAGGGTCAAGATAGCATCCGACAGGGCAAGTACATTTTCTACTACGGGGGAACACAGTCTCACGATTTCGGAACAGGATTCCTCATTAAGAACAGTATCCTTCAGGCGGTTCAGAATATAGAGTTCGTAAACGAAAGACTGTCACACGTTACGATGCGTACTCGATGGGGCAACACGGTTTTATTAAACGTCTATGCTCCGACCGAAATGGCTACTGATAACGACAAAGATATATTCTACGATGAGCTAGAAAGGCTGTTTGACCGAATGCGGAAGTATAATTAGAAAATTGTGTTGGGTGATTTCAATGCAAAGGTAGGGAGGGAAGAAAAATATAGACCTACCATAGGCAAATACAGCCTTCACGAAAAGACCAGCAACAATGGAGAAAGGCTGATAACTTTCGCGATTTCGAAAAACCTACTGGTAAAGAGCACGTACTTTGAACACAAAGACATACACAAATACACATGGGTATCTCCGGACGGCAAAACTCTCAACCAGATAGATCATGTATTAGTAGACAGACGAAGACACCAACATAATGGATGTTCGGTCGTACAGGGGAGCGGAAGGTGACACCGACCATCAATTAGTGATCACAAAGCTAAGGGGAAAGTTATGCATCGCGAACAGAGAAAACAAGGGGTCAACACAACTGAAATTTAAAGTTAAATGATTAAATAATCCGAGCATAAAAGCAGATTACCAACTCGAACTCTCAAATATTTTCGAAAGGCTTGCCGACTCGAGTAATAATAATGGTATTAATAATGAAATTTATGTAAGATGTGGGAGGCAATTAACAGCGCAACGAAGGAACGTGTAGGTGAGAAGAAACCACAGAAAAACAAACCTTGGTTTGATGAAGAATGCCTTAAACTTCATGAGGAACGAAAACAAGCAAGGCAACGATGGCTAAGTAATAAAAGCGAAGCAAATATCAACCACTACAGTAACGCGAAACGAAACGCCACACGCGGGTTCAGAAAAAAAAAGCGAGAATATCTAACGCAGAAGATTCAGGAGATAGAGGAAAACGGCAAGACAACATACGAGATCTATACAAAGGGGTAAACTCGTTAAGAAAAGGTTACCAGCCGAGGCTAGGAATGATTAGAAATGAATGTGGAGATCTTCAGGCTGATCCGACTAAAATTGTCGATGTGTGGAAAAGTTATTTCGACAAACGTCTTAATGTACACAACGGGGAACAAACACAGGGTCCCCACTCGACCGGGAAAACCGTGAAACCGGGAATAAGCCGTGAATTTTGTATACCGTGAAAAAACCGTGAATTTTGTTATTAAATCTTGAAAATCTAGAGTAATTACAAGTTAATAGAAAGAACTTATCAGAAGAAGATGAAAGTAGTTTGTTCAATTTGCGAGTACCTCCGTGCTGCCACTTCTTGCTCTGCGGAGTACAAAATAGTCAGAAGGCGACCTCTAGTTCTCTATCTCTGACTAATGCTGATGACGTCACGAGTGAAGAAATTGGATTTTGCCACTAAAGATGCTCTCAGAAAATGTGCAACTACTACAGATTTAGACAAGTTGAACTTGAAGAGAGATGCAAGGGATGCAATCCTCGCAATGACCAAGAAGATTTTCGAGACATCGCCAATCAAATATCCATTGACTATAAAGCTATTACGTGCTTAGATCCAAAAGTCATAAGCAACAGTGGAGGTGAAAAGCCTGTTACGAAATGTTTAGAAGAAGTTGTTGCCAAAAAATGGATGATAGGCATAAAGGCAGATGCTGTCAAGCGACAATATCCGAAGCTTATTCCTGCTCAGCAAAAAATTCAGATCTTAAACCTTCGAAGTCATGTATGTAGTTTCTGTACATTTATTTATTTTTTTCCTAAAACTGTTTTCGTGCTACGAAGTGTTGTGAACAGAACACGGACATCTGAAAGAAAAGTAAACATCTGAAAGTTCACACATATCGTCAGTTGGTGTAATTTTATCTTAAAAAGATAGACAAGCTCAATAATACATATTACTGTATTAGGCTACATTTAAGGAAAAAAAAAAAAGTTTTACAGAAGTGCCACGGTTCAACAATTTGTATTTTCTTTCTTTTTTTTTTTTTACAGTACTCATCCTATAATTATTATTTGAAATAGCGTTTTTAATGGCTTAATTTTAATGTCATTTGATACCTTGCAACATCATCTTGACAGGATATGGTAACTACTACTAAAATATTTTTTGTAGTTGTTTTCCCCTCATTTCTTAAAAACAAAGAAATCTTACCAAGGCAATTTATTTTTATTTAATAAAACATTTCTTGTATCTACAGTTCTGACATCATACGGTTAAAGGAGAGCAAGTTTAATTATTCCGCTGCTACATACCGACAGCCGCGCTGTGCTTTTAGGTCCAGCCATGCTTCGCTCCCGCATCAGGCGATCTTTATTGTTGTTGTGTGGTCAGTAACGATTATTTTTATGAACGTTCCGACCGTGAAATTTAAAAATCTTGGACCGTGAAAACTGTGAATTTTATTATTTAGTTTAAGTGGGAACCCTGAAACAGGAATTTGAAATCCATACCGCAGAACCGTGGAGTCCCGAACCTAGCAATATCGAGATTGAAATGTCGGTAAAGAAATTGAAAAACTTCAAATCACCAGGAATAGACAATATTCCAGCCGAATTAATTAAAGCAGGAGGAACGGCACTAATCAAGGAACTACATAAATTGATCAGTGCTATATGGAGAAAGGAGGAGCTCCCAAAGGAATGGAAAACCTAAATAATGGTTCCGATTTACAAAAAGGGGATAGATCGGACTGTAATAATTACCGCGGAATCTCGTTACTTCCAACCTGTTACAAGGTATTCAGTAATATTCTGTTAACACGCCTAAGTGTATACGTAGATGAAATAATTGGAGATCACCAATGTGGATTTAGAAGAAATAGATTCACGTTGGACCAGATTTTTGCCTTGAGACAAATTTTATAGAATACAATGGGACGGTTCATCAGCTATTCATTGATTTTAAGAAAGCATATGATTCTATCAAAAGGAAAAAGTTATACAGTATCCTGATACGATTTGGAATTCCGAAATAATGGTTCAACTAGTGAAGGTGTGTCTGAACGACCCCACAAGCAGAGTACGGATAGGTAATAATATGTCATAGTTTCAAGATTTGCAACGGATTGAAACAAAGTGATGCCTTGTCACCACTACTTGGCGTTAGAATATGCGATTTTAAAAATTAAAGGGGACAAAAAGGGACTACCATTGAATGGGTTGAATCAACTGTTTGTATACGCGGATGATGTAGATTTAATAGGGGACGATATAGATGTACTACGATGCAACACCGATGCTTTAGTAGAAGCGTGCGATGAGATAGGTCTACAGGTAAACATTGGTAAAACAAAATACATGGTAACAAGCCGAAACACAGGGAATGAAGGAAATAAATTCATAAGAATTAAGGATGAAGTCATAGAGAAAATAAACAAATTTAAATACTTGGGAGCATACGTAACAAGCACAAATAAGGTCACGGAAGAAATAAAAAGTCGCTTAGTATCGGGGAACGCATGTTATTCAGTTCAAAAACTTTTAACATCGCGATTAATATCAAGGAAATTGAAATTAAAAATATACAGAACTGTTATTCTGCCGGTAATACTTTATGGTTGCGAAAGTTGGAGTACGACCCTAGCTGATGAACATAAATTACGTGTATTTAAAAATATGGTTTTGAGAAAGATATACGGGCCAAAACGCGACGAGATGACTGGAGGGAAGTGGAGGAGACTGCATAATACAGAACTCAACGGACTGTATGATTCACTAGATGTAAAAATAATTAAATCGCGACGACTAAGGTGGGCAGGGCATGTAGCTCGGATGGGGGAAGAACGAAATTATATTCTATCGTGGAGGGAAGGCCGGATGGAAGGAGGCCATTGGGAAGACCGAGACATTGTTGGGAGGACAATTTGAGAAGAGATTTTCGAGAAATAGGTGTTCGTGATGGTAACTAGCTTGATATTGCCCAGGATAGAATCCAATGGCGAACGCTTGTTACTACGGCGATGAACTTGCGAGTTCCATAAGCCATAGAGTGAGTGAGTTAGTTCGTCAGCGGTGGACGCGGGAGTGAACCGAAAGGAACCGAACTCCCACGTGTAGGGTGTAGGTGGTGTGTTGCAATTATCTGGTTGACTGACAAGTTTAGTGAACACGTGTTTATACCCTATTAAAATGTTCGTTCAGTTTATTGAATACATTTTGCAATGTCAGGAAAAAATTTCAATGATATTTGGCTTACTGATGATAATTTCAAACAGTAGTTGAGACCAGTGGACACTAATGCAGCCTATTTATTGTCTTTTTATATATATATAAATATTAGAGAGGGATGTCGGAATGAGTTAGTTATAATTCAGGGAAAGTACAAACGGGAGGATATATATATGAGCTCCTGCGTAGCCTAGTCGGTAGCGCGCTCGACTTCAATGCGAGCGGTCCCGGGTTGGATTCCCGATGGGCTCAAATATTTCGGTGTTGACCCAGCATCGTGAGGACAATTGGGGAACTGCTGTGAATAAAAGACAGTTGCGATCACAGTGAGAGCTTCGGCTCTCCTCTCCCAACCCGTCTCGTCAGCGTGGGAGCAGTAGAACAACTCCTCCCTTCGGGGAGAGGCCTCATCCACTAGTGGATTGAATATGGCTGTGATCTTTTTATATATATATATAACCTGATTTTGCTAAACCGTCTTCGTTCACTTTCGCTCACTCAGCATATTGTCCATGATTATTTGTAACATATTGAAATTAATATCTCACTATGACATACGAACACCATGATTCCGGTTCATGAACCTGTGACATTTGCTTCAGAAAAATCATGTCCGACGTAAATTACAGTACTACCTATCAGTTCCTACTGTAATTAGGTTTAAATGTTAATATACCACGGTGTATGCTATACCCAAAGATTGCACAGGTTGTGTGCAGTGTCCAAAATCGTTAATTTTAAATACCTTACATTTAAAACTTATGCTGAATAACATGTGAGTAGTGATATGAAATTAAGAGGACAAAAATAAAATGATATTCATTTGTTACAAAGTGAAATGCCATTGAGAAAGATTATCTTATTGTTTGAGGATACGAGAACAATTTATAGATCAATTTTTATTTGATACTTCTCGGTAATTGTATTCAGTAACGGTTATGACGCATCAATCTTAAGATGACCCTGTGTCACATCTCGATTTTTCTATGAATTTGAATTTAATTTCTAACTCCTCTAGCCAAATTTGAAGCTGTACGGATTAATAATAATAGAATCAATCAGTGTATTGAAGAAAGTTGAAGAAAACGGGGCAGCCCCAAGAAGATGATGTCTGCATGGGTCAACAAAATGTCTGCATAGCATGTGTAGAATCGAAACGAAAACTCCTAGTATCATAAGTATAGGATTCTACCAACAACCTCCCTATTGTTATTTCTCAATATAATTTTATAGTCATAAATAATTACTTCCTCAAAATATTTATATTTTCCCTGATATTTTTTTTCGTCCAAGACTAACTACAAATATTTTAGTCATGATTAGAACACTGATGTCTCCTAGTTCAACAGAGCTACGAATCGTAAGCTATATCAAGATTTGTTAAATAATCGAAAATGTGCCAATTTTTTTAGCACGCACATACACAAT
>JAGDQP010032758.1:0-21087 GCA_022664845.1 Lepisma saccharinum | reverse complement strand
GGTGTCACGTTTGATATGAAATTAACGTTTAACAGCCACATAAAAACTATTACAAATGAAGCTTTTAAAATTCTAGCATTTGTAAAAAGAATGGGAAGAAAATTTAACGGTTCTACCTTAGAGAAAATGTACTATGCTTATGTTCATTAGAGCAAAGATGTAGCATTTCTGATCTGTTATTTCTTAGAAGAATAATTCAAACTGGCTTAGACTGCACAAACTTGGTATCACTGTTACAGTTTCGTGTCCCGTCATTAAAAACTCGCGTAGAAAACACTGGTCTCTGCCACTGCAAAAAGGCAAGGACAATATAATTATGAAATCACCAATCTGGAGAATATGTAACTGCCTACAATGAAATGTATAGAACTTCCATCGAATTGGATATATGTGATATGTCTTCGAACGCATTTAGAAATATTATAATAAAAATGTCTGTAAATGAGCAATTTAAATATCGACACTCTAATTGGGTTACAAAGCTTGTTGTGTTGACAAAAATATATAAATAAAATATAGAAAATACATATAAACATTCTATTTTTGTCTTGCATAGTATAATTTTCTTCGGCTAGGAGGGGGGGGCGAGCGCCCTTCCCCCTTGCCCCCTAATGGGCGCCCTTGTCAACAGCTAAAGTGCATAATCATTTCAAATTAACGGAGATAAACCTGTCTCTCGAAAATACATAAAACCTCTCCGCAAAATACCTGCTTCATCCCCTAACAATGAGGTCATGTCACTGGGGATGTTATAACGTTGTCTGAGATGATTATATCCTGGACAATCTAAAAGGACGTGATGAATACTTAAAATTCCATTGCATTCACTACAATACGGAGGATCCAAGTGTCGCAACAGATATCTATGGGTCATGCGACTGTGCCCTATACTTTACTTTACTTTACGATATAAAAGTATACGTAGGAGACATAAAAGTATTTCTTCACGCCTACTATCTCGGCAAGATGATTTTCATGCAGCAACAGTTACCATAATTGCTTTCAATTTATGACAGCAACGTCATTCCATCGTCGCTGCCATTCACTCCGTGTATCCTGTCTATATCAACATGTCCTGAAATGGGACATGATGAATATCAATGTTAGCGCCTAAAGAGACCTCACGAGCAGCTTCATCAGCCAGTTCATTACCATGGATACCAACATGACTTGGTATCCAGGAAAAGACAACCTCACCACCAGCACAGGCGTATGTCTTACATAGAATATCTTGCACGAGTACATGCTTAGAATACATATTTTCGAGGCTTTGAATAACAATGAGCGAATCTGTACAAACAAGGATGCGGTTGATATCATGAACAAGACTAAAATCCAAAGCCTTTAAAAGAGCATATACCTCAGCAGTAAAAATACTGGCTTTGGGATCAAGACAAAATTGGCGGGCTTCCCCATTTATAACAAACACGCATCCAACAGATTCTTCTGATTTGGACCCACCGGTAAAAACAGCGATAAAGTTCAGGTACTGACTCTGCAACTCACGAAAACGTTGCTGGAACTCAATCATAGATGTCTCTAATTTCTTTAAAGTTGACAAAAAGATATCAGTCCGTGGACGAACAAGTGTTCACGGGGGACGGAGACTAAAACGGACACGGCAGACAGTTGGACGATCTGCATTCAGATTAACCAACGACTCAGATGTTCGAATGCCAAGTGTTCAGGTAGCGTGACCACGGCGTTCATCAAGTCCTCGCTGCACCAGATTCACTACGAAATTATGTGCTGGATGTCCAACTAAAGTTGATATCTTAGCAAGATAGCTCAGCACATGGTACACCCGGTGTACCTCGAGCGGAGGTTCGGCAGTATGAACGCGAACACTGAGGACAGGGCTTGTGCGATACGCGTCAGTGCAGAGTCAGATTCCAGCATGATGAACGCTACCAAGTGCATGTAAAGCAGAAAATCTTGCAGAGGAATAAGCGTGACAACCATAATTAAGCTTCGATAAAATGAGTGCGTGCAACAAGGTTGTACGATCAGTACCCCACGTGGGATGACTTACAGCACGTAAGAAATTCAGAGATCTAGTACAGGAAATCTTAATTTGGCGAAGGTGACTACGCCAATTTAACTTAGCATCCAATAAGACTAAGGTATTGTACCTCCTCGACGAACTGGAGTTGTATGTCTCCAAGAAAGAGATCTGGGCCCACAAAACAATTTCGTTTACGGCAGAAGTGTACACAGACTGTCTTCGTAGGTGAAAAACGAAAGCCAGGCTGGTGTGACCACTAGGGATGGACAGTTCAGTTCGATTCAAACACTAGTTCGCGGTGAACTAGTTCGTTGGAAAGAGCAGTTCAAAAGACCAGTTCGTTTAGTGCAATAGTTCGCGACCGAGATGATATCCCTATAGCAGCAGAAGGGCTTTCTGATCACGTGGTAGCCTTCAAGATGCGTGCTGGTTTCTAGTTCGCGAACGACAACTTTAGTTCAAATAAAGGTAAATTTCAAGGGAAGAGATTTCCCCGGGCGGAAGTGCCGGCCGGGTGGACGATATAAAATTAAAGTTTTTTACCCGGGCGGAAGTGTTGTTACAATACCTCCCTCCCTCTCTGTCCACTCCCTTCAAAGCAGCACGAGTGCCATGAAAGAGATGTATTGATGCACCCACCATTCTGCGTAGTTCGCAAACTAGTTAGGTAAATAAAGTGGTTTTGAAAAGGCAAGCACTTTGCTCTTGAAGAGTTCTTTGTTGTTTAAGCATGTTGAATAGGAATACTTGTATGTCAGGCAGCGCATGAAAATGCTTTCCATTTGGAAACTGCCATAGCTATCATTGAAAAGGGAGTATTAATAGTTTCCTTTTATTCCATGAATTGTTATGATTTTTGCTGGAGTGGACACAAAAATATAAATTTTATTAATAGCAAGATAGCGTCTTCCCGTTTAATCTACTATATTCATTCAATAGACAACCCCGAAGAAAATAATTTTGAGCACATTTTTTATATTATTCAAGCAGAGTACAGTTAAAAGATAAGGAATTCAAATGGAAATATTTGCCATGCATCATACATAAGGAAGAGACGAATTTTTGTAATAAATTCATTACATAATGCAATGAAAATTGTCTACAGATATTTTCCATATAAAGGAATACAGCACTAAATATTTGCCATATGTCCCGTCATAGAGATAAATTTTGAAACTGAGAACGGAAACAATGACATTCTGACACACCCTAACATTGCCTGTTACTGTCTTTTTTTTTTAATCTCTGTCCCTGGACTGGTAGCTTCGCAGTGAACTAGTTCATCCGTCTTGCGTCTATGTCAGAGAGAGAGAGAGAGAGAGAGAGAGAGAGAGAGAAACGGAGTAAATCATGTGCTTGAGAAGAAACATCACAAAAGCGAACGCGGATGAACTTGAAATTTCCCCGCGATTTGTCTACAACCGGGGCGGGGGTGAAGTGCGTGAACATACTTTTCGTCAGTAAAACTCCCTCTCGTATGCCCACGAATTTAGTTCACTGCGCGAACTAATCTTTCTCTCTCTGTTTTATATTTTTCCTTTCATCTTTGCTGCTTTTCTACAGCTATATATGTGAGATACGCACGCATTTAGTTCGCTTGCGAACTACAATCTGGCAATCCTCTGGACTAGTTCAAACTGGTCAGTAAAAAGACCAGTTCGTTCGCGAACTACACATCTCTAGAGACCAGTCAACAAGACGGTTAAGCGTCATTCGCAGATTTACAGACAATCGTCAACATTTAAAAGACCATCCACGGGAGGGCGGATACAAGACATAACACTATTCACTGCAACAGCGAACAGTGTTACGCTCAGCACACTCCCTTTAGGTACGCCATTCTCCTGTAAATAACGCTCTGAGAAACGATCACTAACACGGACACGAAACTAACGATCTCGTAAGAAATTTGATATAAAATGGGCCCATATGGCCCCTAATGCCCCAGTCATTAAGCTGGCGTAATATGCTATATATCTAGGTGGTATCATAGGCCTTCTCTAAATCGAAGAACACAGCGAGAACGTGTTCATTGCGGAGAAAAGCATTCTGCACATTGAACTCTAACCTGACTAGGTGGTCGACAGTTGATCGATATTGGCGAAACCCACACTGACCATTGGAAAGCGTTATTATGCTCCAAGTACCACATTAGGCGGCGATTTATCATTCTCTCAAATAACTTGCATAGGCAGGTAGTGAGAGTAATGGGCCGGTAACTTGTGGGGTTTAGTTTATCTTTGTCACGTTTCAGAATGGGAATGACAATAGCTTCTCGCTAACTAGCAGGGAAGCTATCAGTCCTCCAGATCTGATTATAGAGATTTAGCAAGAAGACACCTTGGGAGGGAAGGTGTCGCAGCATTTCATAATGTACATCATCCAGTCCAGGAGATGTTTCTAATAACCCTCAAGGAAGTTTCAAGTTCCCACTTGGTGAAAGAGTCATTATATGGTTCGGAATTATTAGAATGGAAGCGTAGAGGTATCATCTCTGCCTGTCGTTTAATGTTTACGAAATTAGCACTATAGTGCTGACAGCTGGATATTGCTGCGAAGGCTGCTCCAAGAAAATTAGCTATTTCTTCTGGGTCAGTATGTAAGACATTGTTGTGCTTCAGAGCAGTCAATGGCTCGGAGCAACAGTTCCCTTGGAAATGTCTGACCCGTTCCCACACGTCTCGAATTGACGTTTGTAAATTAATGGAAGATACGTACGTATTCACGAAAAGATGTATGCCGAGTTTATTTCATGATACGTCGAATATAAGCTTGTGACTGTCGAACTACATTCAAATTTGCCGCTGTAGGATATCGGTTGAACACCCGTCGCCTTGCTAGTTCGAGCTCATCGTTCCACCAGGGAACAGAACGCCGACGTGGCGTTCGGCTAGACTGTGAGATGGAACATCTGACAGCTAGCAAAATTTCACGGTTTAAGTACTCAACCGAATCATTCAGGGGCAAATCTCCTTGATCACTAGTTGGACATGAGTTTCATATTTAGTCCAGTCAGCACGTTTCAGATGTCGATGCGGTAATTTTCGTGGTGCTTGATTAACGTTTAAAAAGTCTAAAATTACTGGAAATTGGTCACTACCACACAGATCTTCATGTAAGAACTGCACTGCAGAGAGACAGGTCAGTCGCTGGGTATGTGCCACTTGCCAAGCAAAAATGCGTATGAGTACCAGTATTTAATAAAACTACGTTTGAGGCGTTAACAAAAACTTCAACTATTCTGGCGCGGACATCTGTACGAACACTACCCCAAATAACGTTATAATGAATTAAAATCTCCAACTAAAATAATAGGTTGGGGTAACTGCTGGAAGAGATTCTGAAGATGAAGGAGTGTAAAGTCTTGTTCCCTTGTGATGTATAAATTCAGGATTGTAACATGATTCTCAAGGTGGACGCGAACAGCAACCGCTTGTAGGTTCGTAGCGATGTTGACAGGTGTAGAGCGTGTTAACACCATCAATTGCAACATCGCCACATGCGCGACCATCAGTTGGAAAATCTGTTCGGTATAGTGTATACTGTTTCAAAATCACAGTTCAGTTGTTTTAAACTTCGTTTCCTGAAGGCAGACTACAACAGGGGAGAGCTCGGATAACAAGACTTGTAGTTCTTCATAGTGGGAATGACATCCATTAAGATTCCATTGGAGCATAGCCATTGGGATGAAGATCAAGAAAAATATCACCTTCTAAGGTTAGTCTAAATTTCTCTCCCTTTCCGACTAAAGTCCGAGTCCGTCCTCAGTTATATCTGATGTTAGGGGTGAACTCGGCATGTTCAGGACAGATGGAGACTGTTGATGAGCTAACTGAGTAGCCAGAACATTAGTGAGCCGTTTTATACTCGACATTACTGGTGACATACTATTGGGTTTTGAAATATTACCGGCTAGAACAGTAGGTACAACGCATGGAGTCCTAGAAGACTCCATAGGGGCGATTTGTCTCTCGGAATGCGTCGGCGTAACTTGATGAGCAGGTGAGGCTGGGCGATTTTTAGGAGAGTTGTCAGTTGTGGGTCCCTCAGTCTGAGTTGACCTATCAACTGCCTGGGTGCCAACCGAGACAGTTTTAACTGGTTGTCTTGTTGCTACTGTTGAAAACGCATCAGATGGAAGTGTGCGCTGAGACTCTCTTACTCGACGTTTGGCATCACCAGCAGAGATCTTTTCTAGAACCATCAACTCCTGAATTCGTTTATCCTCCTTAAAAACTGGACAGTCACGCGACCAGGCCGTGTGATCACCCTTCCAGTTAACACACTGGCGTGCAAGGATCCGCAACCATGGCTACTGGCACCGCAAATTGCACATACAGCAGAGGTCGCATTACACGACGTGCTGGTGTGTCCATAGTGCTGACATTTAAAACAGCGGACAGGTGAACAATTGAAAGCTGCCTTAACGTCCTTGGGGAGCTGTGGGGTAGCAAACGTCAAAATTAGAGACCCTGTCTGTTGGAGTTCTCCACTCTTTCTTGTTTTAATTCGTCGAACGTTGACTACAACTTGGCTGGCGAGTTCAGTCTTAATCACTTCTTCAGGAACGTCTTTGAGATTCCAATAAGATATTACTCCCCTACTATAATTCAGTTGACGGTGTGGTTCAACTTGAACTTCAAATGGTCCTAGGGACTTCATTTTCAGGAGATTAGTTGTTTATTTATTATTGAACGTCTCCACGAGCAAGGTGCCGTTATGAAGCTTGTTAACATGCTCAAGCTCACCTGCAACGTAATTAAGTTGTTTTTGTATAACGAAAGGGGATAACCCCTTCAAACCACCTGGATTTTCTGTTTCATTACTTTAATCACAAGATACTTGTGATAGTCGTTACGATACTTGTCTGTTCCTCTAGTTCTATTTTATTCTCTTTGTCACTGATTGATTCATTAGCTGTATGCGCCTTCTTACTTGCATTAATGACTTTCTCTTCATTCTCTCTTCTTTCTGCGAAGGCGACTTATTATTAGGATGTGGTGGAGCTATGGTGAATGAAAGCCGTAAATGCCCACACTTCTCCGTCTTCGTTCTAAGGAGCCTAAGAGACTCCCGGGTTTTACCCTCATCACCCTATACAGCAAGCTGGAAATTGAGGCGAAGTCAAATGGTTTGGCGTCGAAATCACTTGCACTCACGACTGATGGATACTTGCGACACACATTCCCCCAGTGTTGGCAAGACCAAAGGTCCGAAGAGCTCCCCAATGGCGCACTTCCCAGCCTCAACGAGCTAGACCATCCAAAATCTGCCGTTAAGAGCTAGACGCTATCCAATGGTTCCTCCCCTGGACCCCAGAGGCCAGCGTCAATGAAAGTACATCCATAACACATCCTTGGACATTGCGTGGAGGCGTAAGTGGCAGCACAAGAGTAGATGAAATAATGAATCATTTGTGGATGAAAAATGAAGTGAAAGTAAATGAAACTCCTCTCTGCTGGTCCTCCTTTCAAGCAGCGTAGGTGTTTAGCTGCTAGGGGTGATTGCAGCCAGCTGGACGATGGGGTCGCCAATTCCCTAAGCCGTTAGTGGCTGATTGCAACCTGAAAAGCAGGCTGGATGATGGGGTCGCCAATTCCCTACGCCGACCGCTGCTCGCGCTGTGATGATGCATCACGTTGCGGTCCGTAGACCTGCGATGAGGTAGCCAATCTCCTACGCCATTACGAGCATTAGTGGTCTAATGCGCGGGCTATGTGATGGAGTTAAAGATAAAATTAAATTTATGAGCGGTAACAGCACTATGGCTTACGCCCGTCCCGAAAATGTGATGGAGTTGCATCACGTTGCGGTCCGCACACCTGCGATGAGGTCGCCATTCCCCTGCGCAAGTGAGAAGTAAAATTCTCAGCAGAGAAGCATTGTGACCCTGCTGTTGGACTTCCAGGCAGCAGCAATAGGCAGCAACGATGTTGGCAGCTGCGAGGGTTGATTGCAGCCAGTAAAACTGACTGGGCGATGGGGACGCCACTTCCCGACGCCTGGAATTCGCTGTAGCTTTTAACAGAAATGTAACACCATCATTGTCTGAATCGTCCAAAGCGGGCATTCACTGGTTTAAGGGTTTCCTCAAAAGACATCCTAACTTAGCAGTGTGTACTCCTCAAGCAACAAGCATATCCAGAGCTACTAGTTTCAATAAACTTCAACAGTTTCCACCGTTATGAAGCGTCACAATTTCGGACCAGAAAGCATATGGAATTATGACGAGACAGGGATTACCACAGTCCACAAGCTGGGAAGTGTTGTAGCAAGGAGAGGCTAATACAGTTCCTCCGTAATTTGTATTCCCCCGAGTATCTTCCATGACCATTTTCTGATAAATTGCCCTCTTGGTTCTCGTGGTGATGCCTATCAATCCGGATGGATGGAAGAGTCAAATTTCTTTGTGTATATATTAAAAAAATGTGCAATTTGTGAAAGAAAAACCAATTTTACTGCTCCTGGACAATCATAATTCTCACCTATCAATTCGCACATTGGACTTTTAAAAAAAGTAGTGTTGTTGCATCATTTCCCCCCTCATTGTTCCCACAAGTTAAAACCCTTGGACAGAAGTGTTTATGGTCCCTTCAAACACTATGATAATGTTGGGTGTGATGGCTGGATGAGAACACAGGTAACAATGACAATTTATGATATCCCATCGATAGTAAAATTTGAACTTCCACAAGCAGTGACTCCAGCAAATATCATGGCCGGATTTTCTTACACTGGAATATATCCAATAAATCGAAACATATTTACTGATGCAGATTACCGCTCCAGCTACGTTACTGACCGACCAAACCCAATTAACACTGATGAACAAACACATCAGAGCCGAAGAACATCCAGTGATGGTTACAGTAAATACAAAAATGTCGATGATTGCATCAACTTCTTCTGCGAGCAAAATTGTTGATAAAGAAAAGGATGTAAATCATTGGTATCACCACAACATATCAGACTACTGCCAGAAACCACTCCTAGGAGAATACCAATAAAGCAACTTCTTCAAGGAAAAGACATACGGCTATTTTGATAGACACTCCAGTAAAAAAATCAGTTGGCCTACCTCGCGCGACAAAATTTTTTTCACCACCAAGAGAGCAACTCCTTTCTTCGTCACCAAGCAAGTAAGTTGATGAAACGAAAATTTCGTCAAAACAGGAAAGGAATACAATCTCTCCAAGCTCATCCCACTCCGAGGATGAATGTTTTTGTCTCGTATGTTGTGACACATGGAGCAACAGCGCTCCTAAAGAAAAGTGGATTCAGTGCACTATATGTAAAAATGTGGTCCCATGCACTTTATGTAAGTGGTAATAGAATTTGTTACATTTGTCATAACTGCAACTCTGACGATGATGTGGGCTGAACAGTTGCGACTTACATTTGCTGTTTCTTTAAAACAACTGCGATTTTTAAATGCTTATTAGTTAGACAGATATTAACACAAAATGTCTGCATGTAGTTATTGAGATTGAGTCACTCTTAAATCTCATATATTAGGTTTAGATAAGTTTAACCTCTGTTTACATTTTATAATTACTAATAAAGTATTCAAAAGCTTTCAATACTGTTTACAAAAAGTGTATCATTATCATCTGTGACAATTTACCCCTTTGAGTGTGACAACTCTGCTTGGAATAAATTATTATCACTCTTACTGTGTAAAGCTAATAGGAACAATCCTCCAGGCATTTAAAAGAGAAATGTCCAAGGTTTGTATTGTGTGTTTGGAAATTGAAATCGCTTAATAAATAAGAACGATATAGATATAAATGCTAATGTTGTGACTTCTAGCCCCCTCTCCCCTAATTTGTTCTAGCTTCGAAGCTGAGCGCGTACCTGCTCTTCGTGCTCTATTATGCACTATATAATAAAAATCACTAATAATTTTCGGTATCCTCTTTAGGAATCTTTTGGCTTGACCAAGAGGCGAGACAAGGCATCAACAATATCAAAAAGAGAAAGATACCTAATATACTTGTTTCCATCTCGTTGTTTCAAATGTCAGATGTCTACCTTCTGTTGATAACTATGACTAAAATAAAACATCATGTGGTAATACTGACCTAATTAAATTCTACATTTTATTGCTCGAATACATTTGCAAAACTAGGGGATACCATTCCTCATGCAATTTCACTATTTCCACTTCCTGTTCCTAGTAGTGTTAAGTTTGATTTCATTCGTTTAAGAACGTTTCAAATAAACTTCTGAAGCACGGTACGTAAAAAAAAAGAACACCTTTCATTTTTTTTATGAAAAAATGTCTGTACTCCATGGGGAACGAAAAGTCAAACAGTGAATACGTTATTTAAAACAAGCTCATATTACACTAAAGATATTTTGCAGAATACATGATACCTGACGATATTTAGGTAATAAATATTTGGAATATTACAATTTGAAAAGGTAAGTTCGTTTGAATATATGAAAAGTATTTATACGATATTCCACTCATCTAGAAATTCGGCAAAATGTTGCAGTTGTTCCTTAGTTTTTTCCTTCTAACGGAAAAAGGAAACTAGCACCCAAAATAATATTTAAAAATAATTAAATGGGACAGAAAAAGTAATTAATTTTCGACAAATTCAAAATTAGATGGGTTGTAATATTCAATACACCTAAATGATACTAAATATGAGTCATTCTTTAATTTTTAATTTACATTTTTGGCCTTAGATGCAGCTTATAGGCTAAACTTGTAACATATCGGAGAGATGGCGTCCGTCGTAAATGCAGAGCGGCAAAGGCCTTAGTATACTGTTATTCTAACTGTATGACTTAACGGAACTAGCAAGTTCATCGCCCCAGTAACAATTGTTCGCCACAGGTTTCTAGCGTGGGCAACATCAAACCAATTTCCATCACGAACATCTAACTCCCGAAGATCCCTTCTACTATTGTCAACTCAACGATCTCTCGATCTTCCCAACGGTCTCTTTTTGGCTTACCAACCATGATGACTTATAATATTAGTTTTTACCCCCATCTGAGGTACATGGCCTGCCCATCTTAGCCGTCGTGATTTCATTATTCTTATAATGTCGGGTGAATCATACTGTTTCCGGAGTTCTTCATTATGCAGTCTCCTTCATTCTGCGGTCGTATCGTCCCGTATATCTTTCTCAAAACTGAAATGGGATTAGCCACATGAAACTGCAGGAAACCTTGGGAAACGTCGATCAGTGTAGCCGGCAAGAGCTCTTTCATACGTGTCTCCCCAGTACCGATCGAAGCTTGGTGAAAATGATACAACCAGTGAATATCGGCGGCTGCAGAAAGTAATGCACATTTGCGAAGCGCTTGTGATACAAAATAGGAGTTCATCCGCAAAGAGGATTACGAAAGTTACATTGCCTCAAATTCCCAATAGAACTATTAGTCTTTTTCTTTGATGTGTTAAGATCTGCCCTCTAGTTAATAATAGGTTCAATAGAAGCAGATAACTGCAGAGTTGTATTGTACTTTAAATGTCTAAAACTGGAAACGAACTTCATATTTAGTCTTCCAAATATGACAAATACATACATTCTCACCATGTTATCTGCTTTTTACTTTAAAATTTCGAAGAAATCGGAAACTTTGCAACTCAAGTTTCAGTTCTATACTGACAAATGAAGCACTTGTTGGATTTCAATCACTGGTTTATATCGTAAGTAAGTGAGGCAAACAGTTTACAGATTCTTTCAATATCAATGTTACCAACCTAACATTCGAGAACTTTTTTCACATAAATGAAACTCTATCGTAGACAAATTCCTCTTACGATTATTAACTGAAGTACCTAATAGGTACAGTAAAAAGAAGTACCTAGTTACAGGTACTGCAACTGAAATGTGCAGCTATAGACAAAAGTTTTGACGCATGTCTTTAGAAAATATTTCCCGCGGTAGAGGGAAGTTCCCTGTCGTTCGAAATTTAAACATAATCCGGCGCTAAAACGCAGTGCAGTTGAACCGATTGATATTATAATTGTGTTCATAAATAAATATGGAATTACAAGCTAAAAGAAGATAAAATAACAATAATTCTTAATTAAACACGGAATGTCATCATTTCATAGTCTTTCCGTAAAAGCAAGTAAAATGATAAATAAACTACTGTTTAATAGGCTGGCCGAGTGGTTATCATGCAGAGTTTTTATTAAAATTTAGTTTTGTCCCGGCTTCAAATTCTGGTCGTCGGTAATATTTTTTTTTCAATCGTAGATTAATATTGATATTCTTCACTTCTATTATTTTTGTTTTACACCGATTCAACAGACTTTGCAAGAAACTTTTCACTATTACTAGTAAGGAAAGATATTTTTAACATTGAAATAAAATGTAAAACACTGACGACATGAAATATGTTTAAAACACTCAAGATTTACTGATTATTATTCTTAATAGCTGTTATTGCCCCTATTCTCCCGATAATAATAGAAACTAGTTTAAATCATAGATTTCCTACGTATGCCTAGATCACATAAGACTGGTTACCTATCATCTGCTGCTTCCTATTGGCTGGTGGTAGCAACAGCAAACAAGGAGTGCTGGTTCACACTTGGTTTGCCATCGCTGGCATTAAATGCTGCTGCTGGTAGCTATAATACAGAGTGATCTATATAAAACTTTACAATAACTTATTTATTATTCCTTCTGGAAGTGACTGTAAATTTTAATTTGCATAATATTGTCGAATTGGCTCTAACAGAATCAGTTTAGGTGCCCTAACTGAAATTGAAATACAACTGTCGTCCACGATTGCCTATTATTAAAGGACTGAACCGTCAAGGCCTATGTAAATTTCAATGTTTAACGTGACATAGGCTTTACTATTTTTACTACTCCTATTACTACTACGTACTACTTCTACGGCTACCAATACTTTTTCCAATACGACTACTACTTCTATTTAATTTCTATTTCAAATTCAACAAATACTAGTACTGCTACTCCTCCTCCCTGCTAAAACTACTACTTCTACAATATGCCGAAAAGACAGTCAAAAGGTGAGCTCGGAAAGCCAACGAGCTTCTATTTCATGAAGTCCTTAAAACTTGTAGAACGTGTATAATGAAAAAAGAATCTAACCTGGCTTGTATTAGCTTTGTCCGTGAATGTTGTAAAATGTTTAAAAATGCAAAACGAAAAAAACATTGTTTTCCAAGCTATTTCGTTGAATGTTGAAAAAGCAGCAATTATTAGAGTAGAAAGGAGAAGTAAAAAAGATCACCAACCGAGAATCAAACCCGAGCCTCACCACCAGCAATCCAATGTGTCATCCACTAGATCAGGGGTTGCCAACTTCTTTGTATACGAGAGCCTCAGGCCGCACACCCTTAGCCAGAACTTAAATAGAAATAAACTCGCCATTTTTATGACAATAATTGTGTACGTGCAAATGTTCTACCCGTTTTCTGTGTTCATATATAAGTGCAAACAACAGAAAACGGAACTCGCCTAGGACTGTGTATAATCGCAATCACTGATCTGTTCCAATCTTTCTGGTAGGAGATGAATCCCAATGTCAAAAAGGTCTTGAGGTCTCGAGTCGAAGAACTGTTGTACGGTAGTTTTCACAACCTCCGTCATCAGAGATTTTCTGAGAGAAAGATTTCTGCAATGTGTGAAACAGATAGTGGTCTGTGGGGACTAAGTCAGAGATGGGTGGCCTCCTAACCAAAGTCCATCAATTTTTGACGGATTATGAAAACAGCATGTGGCCTAGTATTATCATGATGGATGATGACTCCTTCGCGATTGACGAGGCCTGGGCGTTTCGATCGCAATGCGGCTCGCAGTCTGTCTACCTGTCGCCAGTAGAAGGTAGCATTGATGGTTTGGTTAAGTTTCAGGACCTCCTAGTGAATTATGCCTTTGGCATCCCACCGAAAACTTAATATCACCTTCTTGGGATGAAGTTGTAGAAGGCTGTCTCGCATGGTTTGGTCGAGATCTTCTTTGGATGGATGTCCACATTGATGGATGTCCAAATTGTCGTTGAATTTCTGTCTCCGTTCCTGAATTTTCGAAACCACCTACGACATGTGCTAGCGTCAACTGCATCTTCAGCATGCACTTGGCGAATGTTGTGACAGGCTGCGGCTGCATTATTGCCTTTATCGAACACATAACGTAAACAATGTGTCATGTTCTCTTTGTCGGTCTTCATTTCACCAACAAGATACGCTCTCCCTGTCTGCTCGTCGACACTCGCTCCCTGTGCCTGTTTTAATCTTTCCTGATTACGTGGCTATCGAGTATGCACTGACAGAGCCATTTATGAGGTCAGTATTCCGCTAAACTGTGAATGTCAAAAGGGGTAGACATTTTGCACTCAACCAATATGTAATTTCTGTCTTTATCAAATCATTTTACTACTGGGAGAACAATATGGAGTACTTGACTGTAAATATAGGTTTTTAAAGTAAATTTTATTACATATTTCAATTTAATATGGATTTTATTTTACCGCGGGCCGCACATTATACTACGGGCTGCATGCGGCCCGCTGGCCTGTTGTAGACCATGTCTGCACTAGATCAAGCAGGCACTTACTAACTAGTGGCTCCTCAATATCTTTATATTTCAGAACCAAAGTTGAGGGAGTTAATTCAATGTCTAGAAGTTTAATACTTAATAAATTTTACATATACGCCTTGTTTTTTAGTGTTTATTTTTAGAGTTTTGATTTTACGCTAACTCTCCACGCGTATAGCCACTTTGTTGTCTGGAACATAACGTTCGCACAAGATGATGATTTATGATGTCTGATAATTAGCTTTGATAAATTAACCATGAGCAATTCGTTATTTTTCAAAGATCAGGGATGACTATCTACTTCTATTTTACGTTTAGGGGTAAAACAATTTATAAACCACGTGCTTATTACAATATACTCAAATTTGAAATGAAAAAAAAAATGTCACAAATCATGTAGTATATACATTGATTAAAAGATGGCAATAAAATAGATGCATTAGTAATGATGTTTGTAATAGCATGTTGTTTATTCATTTAATAAAAGATGTCACTAGTAATGTAGATACTCTTTAAGTAATTGAATTAAATGTGTATCATGACCAGTGGCGTATCCTGACTTTTGAATTTGGGCATGCAATGTTGTTATTGTTATTATTATAAAGAATTATGTATGGGAATTAGAGATTACTTCCATCTAATTGCTCTTTAGAAACTTGCAATTCGCTCTTTCTTGCTGGTAGTTTCGACACATGGTAGTTTCACAGGTGATTTACAAGTGTTTCAATTGCATGCCAGTTTTCAACAATGAGCTCATGAAAAGGGGAACCCAACAGGTGATAATTTCTTCTCGTTTTGGTGGTAAATTATATTTTCCTACAGAAAAAGAATAGGATGGAGCGGCAGGTATACACAAGACATAGAGAGCAAGAAAGAATTTGAAACAAAAATGATCATCTGTTGCCGCTCACGGAAACTAAAGCTGCCACTAAGAAGGAATTAATTAAGTTACTTCATAACTTTTATTATTTTCTAGATGAAAGGCGAAAATAGGAAGTATTCTCAGTAAAGTCAAGAAAATATGAGTATATAACACATTTAGAAGTTTATCTTGTGATTTTTCTAGAAACACAAAAATCCACACATATTCCACTCCACGCAAATTACACACAACTGCCAAAATTACATACATTTTGTGGAATTCCAAATACATTGGCAGCGCTGCAATACACTCTCTCATCTAGATGGCAGCTATGTTAAATGCAACTTTAAGCGTTGCATGCATTTTGCATTTCTCCCGCGTCTTTCACCTAATAAAACACACGTTCACAGGCAAGCGGACGACAAAGATCAAAGCGAGTAGACGCCCACATACATAGACGAGAATACTGCAGCGCTACACTTTGACAGTTTACTAAACTACTTATTGCCAGCTTTCGTATTACGGGTTCTGGTCTAGGATATCAGGTGAAATTTCGTAATTTCTCAAAATCTTTTCTGTTTTCTCCTTGAAAAATAATAAAGTAAATAAACTAGAATCTGAAGGCATGCAATGCATGCCTTGCATTCATGGAGAATACGCCACTGATCATGGCATTCATTTAAAACAGTATTTAATGCGTTTGAAGAAACAAACTTGTCACATTTTGGCGATAGCACACAAATATAATTATAATTAGCACAGTTCAGAGCTAAATAAATCTCTCCACCTCTGTAATTTTTAATCTTTTATTCTTTGAATTTGTTTATGGTCTTTTGGCATCCTTGGCTCAGGCCGAGGTGCGGTAGATAGAGGATAGTGAAGGTACTGATCAGGGCATTATTTAAGGTGCCATCCCAGGTGAAACTGAGGAAAACCTCAGTAAGGATGGTCGGCTGCAGAGTTCGAACACACATGTCTATCCATTACCGATCTGAAGTCCGCGACGTTGTCGCCTGAACCACGGGATTGTTTTTTTTTAATCTGATAAATAAATACGAGATTAACAATTTTACAACCTTATAAATAAAATATAATCTGAGTTTGGGGTGTGTAAGCTTAAAATTGGGGAGGCTTTAGTAGAGTATCAACGGCATCTATCGGTTTTAGATGGTAACATTTGAAGTTCGGGCTGGTCTCGAGAATTTTGGAAAGATTTCCGAACGGGAGAAGCTGGCAGAATCACTGATTGGCATTCAAAATTGTTAAAAATTACATGGGGCATGTAATGGTAAGAAATTTTAAGTCACGAAGCGTAGCTAAGTTCTGAGGAGAAAATAAAAAAAGCATTAAATTGTTTATATTACATAAAGGGCCATTGTAATTTTATCAGCCGTGATAAGAAAATGGTAAATTTTGCATTTCGGGGCCATTTTAGAAACTAATGGCGTTGGCCCGTCTCGAGTCCATTAGTTGTTAAATCTCTAAAATGCACAAACATCCATGCCCCAGCCGAGATTCGAATCCGGAACCCTCGATTAGTAACCATGATGTTAAGAAGCGTATTTTTTAAGCAATGTTCGGATCTCTTTTCCATTTTAATCACTTCTTGGACCTTGTACTTTTTATATTTGATGTTATCTAAAATAACGAAACCTAACATAACCTACCTCAGCCACTGTAGCATATCGAATATTAGCCAAAAAGGGAAAAATGTGAAATTATATTGACAAAAAGAGTAGAAGGGATTAGTGATTCCGCCAGATCCTCCTGTGTGGAGGTGTCGCCCCCAAAACCTCGAGTGCACTTCCAATTTTTAAAAAAAATGCTTTCAAAAATCGATAGAAGTCACCACCATCTCCACTCCACCTATGATCTTCCCCTCCACCTCCACTCCACATCACCCTCCATCATGGAGTTCGCCCTCCACCTCCACTCCACATCACCCTCCAGCTATGCTCTGCCCCTCCACATCACCCATCAGCATGGATTTAGCGCTCCACCTCCACTCCACATCACCCTCCAGCTATGATCTGCCCCTCCAGCTCTGACGTGGCCCTCCACCTCCACTCCAGCTCTGATCGGACCATCCACCTCCTCTCCACATCACCCATCAGCATGGAGATAGCCCTCCACCTCCACTCCACATCACCCTCCAGGTTCGAAGGTGATGGGGAATTATGTTGAGGGGTGACCTCCGGAGGGATGGACACTTTTGGATAGAACCCGCACAAAACACCACTTCCACCTTCATAATGTTGACTTTACGCCCCTTCCCCCCCAAAAAGCTGAAAATCCTGGCGTAATCTTTGGAAGGGATATGAAGTTACTACAATATAGCATTACTTAATTAATATCCTAATTTTTACAACAGGGTTTCGTTCGCTCGTCACTGACGGCCCGTGATTCTACCAGAACCCCCCGTGGGGGTGTCACTCCCAAAATTCTCGAGTATTCCCCAACATTAAAATTATAATAAAATATCGGTAGAAACCGTGCAAAAGTCCATTTACACCCTCCCAAATTTGCCTTTATACCTCCTCAAACTGAAAATCCTGGTGGAATCCCTGATGAAATACAAGATAGAAAGCTCGAGGTCTACACTATTTCATTTGAAAAGTTGTGGGGGTTGACTTAAGTTGTGACATTTGTATGAAATAAAGAGTACTGCTAGAACTAGGGAGCTAAGGTAGATTCTGGGGTCTCAGCATCCACCGTCCGTTTAGCGTCCTCCTTATGCAAAATTCCAGTGAAAAAAAAAAAAAAAACAGTAGCGTAACGTTTAATTTCAAACACAATTATCTCAGGTATTATGGTATACCTTTTATCTCACTTCTCAAATTATGAAGTGTTAGAACAACGGGTAATCTTTCCTTTCGCAATAAGGACACTCGCACTCAATTTGAGAGAGTGCACCTCAGAGCGCCAGACATGGGAAAAGTCTACAGCGCGCGTTCTGGCCGGGATTTGAACCCGGTCACCCGATCCTCAGTCAAACGTCCTGATCTAGACCGGTAAAATAATTTCGAAAGGCTTTAGTTGAAAACCTCCTGTATTTAGATATTCTGAATTTCAATATATGCAACGTGTTGTACAGCTCATTTAACGCCATCTTGCAGCCGTTTCAGCTATCATAACAGCTTAACATTTTTCGGTAAGTTCTAGGAGATACTCTTCAGAAATTTCATCCGAGCTTTCATATTCTGTCTGATTATGATGATATAGAGCAGTGGAAGTTATTACAATATCAAGCCAAGATCCCTTCAACGATAAAGCAGCCACGTCTCTACACTTTTTGTTTCATATTATATATTTTTGGACACGGCTTTGCAATAATGACAACGGGGTGTTTGGGAACAGGGAACACCAACAGTATTTTTCTATTGTGTTGAATAATATTTATTTATGGCAAATTTGATGTTGATATGTCTAACTTATGTTAGCAATTTGACGAATGAATTTTATAGAAAATACATTGATAACACTGATAACTTGGATGCTTCGGGACAGTGAAACCCTCAGACTTCTCATATTTTATCCAATAATGTTATGCCAAGTTTCGTGCAGATAGGTCTAACAAAATTTAAATAATTGGAACAATTGAATTTTTATAAAATAGGTCGGTAACAATAAACAACTGCACAAATCAAAACAGTTCCTGCGGCTCTAAGCTAGTCTAGCCAATACCTATGCAACAACACATCAAACATCTCTCTACATCTTGTGGTTCCTAAGATTTCATTTCCAAACATGGACAGACAAACGAACTGAGCGGTGTTATAAGATCTCCTTTTCCATAGCTTCGCTACCACATAAAGTAAAATGTAAATTAAAACTCTTTAAATTAAACTATCAAAACTACTACTATTGCGTTTCGTGAAAATAAATAAGATAATAAATTCCCTTTGGGGTTCGAACCACCTGTGTTAAAAGTTTAAAAGCAGGGCGCTTCCACCGATTACGCCATATCGCCAGCAGTGAAAATTGTTTAAATGAAACAGTGATATGATCATAGTAAATTCGGTTATTACAGACACGTTTTTGAAGTTTAAATTTATTGAAGTGTATTATGCACGTAAGTATATTATCCATTACATCATCTAATGATGTCTACATACCAGTGGCGGCTCGTGGTCAAAATCGTAAGTGAAGTGCATCCAAATCATTAATGTACCCATTCTCTATTGACTGACTGGTTTACCCGTAATGCCGCTTATCATATTAAATGTTGATGAATATTTGTAGAGAAATTAACTGCTATAAGTTGGGACCCACTATAAATATGTAGATATAGTTGAAGATATGACAAATTTCGCCGAAGACTGAGCGTGGGAACAACAAACATGCCCATGTTAGTATACGCCCAAGAAAAATGCAGTACTTTGCTAAATTTCATTTACAAGAAGTCATTCGGCAGTGGAAAAGCTAATTTAGTAGAATAAATTTTCACTTGTAGAACAGAGAGTAAAGTTCTAGACTGGTTTAGTGTAGTTATACAGTATATTTATTGTTTATTTGTATAAAGGTCATTAACTGAGAAGAGTACTAAATAACCGCTTAACTTAAAATTTTCAAATCGAACATTCCACCTTTTAAATGTAAAGCATGAAGAACGGAATAAACTAAAACACCAGTTGCATGAACTATCGCAGCGTAGGGATTTAAACTGAGACTCTGTCCTCCTTATCAGAGTACTATACTCATCGACGTAACGTTGTATCATTATAATTTGTGGTTTGATACGCGCATTTCCAATGCCGATATTAGATGGATTCAAATTAATGTACAGTGCATTAGTGACGAGGTCCGAACAGCCGTAACTTAGTTGGTAGAGCGTCGGTTTAGCAATCGAAAGGTCTTGGGATTGTTACAGCGCCCGCCATCCTGATTGATGTTTTCCGTAAACTACACTAAGCAAATGCCGGGATGGTAATCTACTTCCAAACTTGGGATGGTAGCTACTGAACGAAAGTTGCCTAAATGCCATGCAAAGACAAAATCAGTGATGACAATTATATCCCATGGAAATGCTAATGGAAAGAATAACTAGGCTTATATTCTAGGTCTTGTAAATGCGGAAAAGTGATAGCTTTCTCAATCCAAAAATTATTTGCATAAAGACACAACCAGCATTTAAGGGCCTTTATGCATGTTGAGTGCTGAAAGTTTAATATTACTATTAGAGGAAAGCAATGGATAGAGAGAAAAAATACGAATGAAATTAGATGATGGCCTGTTTAAAATGTTCTTCATGACATTTTCAGTTTTCAGGCTCCCATAAATTCAACTTATTTTCTGCTTCAAAATTTATTATTCGAACAATACATACACAGTGATTTTTCAGATGCAGTGCACAATTTTAGAGTAATGTTTGAAGTTTAGTTTAATTTACATTTAAATTACTGGCATCTAAGGTGTAAGCTCGTCATACGTCTGAAGAATGGCGTCCTTTGGCGAACATTTTATTACACCTAAAGCGAGAGCCGAGCTGGGGTTCCTTAGTTGCTATCCCATTGGGAAACACCTACTTTCGAACCCACCAATAGGCCATCTTGGCTGGTTTTTCCAGTTTGCGCGCTCTCGTACCAGCTTGATGCTGGGATAGTTTCTTCCTTTCCTCTACCTTCCCCATCCTGACCTAATGTAAACAAAACATGACTAAAAGCTATAAATAAAATTCAATT
>JAGDQP010032757.1:0-14653 GCA_022664845.1 Lepisma saccharinum | reverse complement strand
CCTACCCTGGCTCAACAGCATTTGGAAAGCAAATATTTATCTAAAAATAACGTTTCTTAATAAGACCTTAGATAAGAATAAATATTTTTCTTATTTTCTAATTTCAATTAATAAATCAAGATTTAATATACATACTTAAGTAAATATTAAATAAAAAAATTCGGTTAAAATGCACATTTTTAAATTTAACCAAGAATATCTATTATATTTATGAAAATATCGATCTTAATATAAATTGAAGGCAAAGAAATGAACTTCCATTAAAAAAAAGGACCATCGACATCTCGTAACATTAAGAATTGCCAGTAGCAACCATTTTGAATGGACGTCATTTTGAATAACTACCGCTTTATGATGTCCATCACCGATATTCGTGCTCTTTATAGACAAGTGATCAAGAGCTGAAAGTTTCATTTGTTCCTTGCATTTTATACCAAGTCATCATGTAGGCTCTACACGCATTAGTGCCTCCGTAATGTTACCTCGCATTACAGACATTTTCATTGACTTGTCCATATCTCTGGTTATACTTGTTGGATTTAATGGATATTTTTTAAATTTAAAGCCTAGGTTACACGCTTTATTTTGTGTAAGGACAAACGTTTATCTAAATCCAGCCGTTTCCAGGTTAAATATTAAAAAAAAATATTTTAGGCTAAAACGAAACTTTTTTTACATTTAACTGAAAACAATTAGATTTACAAAAATATTGCTAAAACAAAAATATAGCCAACAAGAATATCTTTCATATAAAAAGAATGATCGAATTCGGATAACTCGTAGTCGATATATGTTGATTTTAATAAATAGAGTCAGCCGCCATTTGGAATGGTCATCATCTTGGATATCTACATTTCTTGAATGTATATCGAGTATTTTCCTGCTCTACGTATGCCAGTGTACCGGTGCTGAAAGTTTTATCTGGTTTCCCCGTTTTATACCTAATCTTCATTTAGCTTCTACATGCATTAGTGCCTCCATAATACAAACTCGTACTGTAGAAATTTCCAAACAATTGACCGTATCTCTGGTTATATTTGTCGGATTTAATTGATCTTTTTAAAATTAAAGCCTAGGTTACACGTTTACTTTTGTGTAAGGACATATGTTTATCTAAAACCAGTCGTTTCTAAGTTAAATATATAAAAAATATTTTAGGCTAAAACGAAACTTCTTTACATTTAACTGAAAAACTAAGATTTACAAAAATATTGCTAAAACATAAATCTAGCCAATAAAAATATATTTCATATAAAAGAAAATGACCGAAATCGGATAGTTTAGAGCCGAGATATGTTGATTTTAATAAATAGTGTCGGCCGCCATTTTGAATGGCCGCCATCTTGGATAGCTACCCTTTTTGGAATGTCTGTCACATATTTTCGTGCTCTATACATGTCAGTGTACTAGTGCTGAAAGTTTAATCTGGTCCCCCATTTTATACCAAATCATCCTTTTTGGGTTCTGGCACAATAACTAAGAGCTGCGTATATGACCTGTAGAAACAAAAACATTGTTTTTTTTCGTGATTTCGTGTTTCGTACAATGGCGAAGTTTATCAACTATTTGCTTTCCACATATGGATGGAAATTCGATATGATTTTGGTAGCAACAATCATTGAGGACCAAGGCCTGGATCTGATCATGCAGGGATAATAATTATCCACATAGTCTTTGAAAAACGAATTGTGTTCCTGGAGACGTACTTGTATATGTAGGTAAAACAATGTAATTTACACAAAACTTTAGAGTTAGAAAATAACCTAAAGAAGGGTGAATTCCCGTTTTTATTAAATACGAACGATAATCAAGATTGTGAGGGGCGTATAAGCGATCTTGGTTAGTTTGAACCAGAAAATCGCAGTGTTGAGGATGCAAATTCATTTTCGGAATGGCACATGGCGTGTTGTCGAGATCCAAATTACAAATTCGTTATGCAAAAAGAATTGGTTGAGTACTGTAGAAACGATGTTGATATTTTGGAGAGTGCTGTTGTGAAATTTAGCAATATTATTGAAGAACGCAGTAATGGGTTGCAATGCTTCTCAGTGTCTCGACAATCGCTAGTTTGGCTATTAAATTATTTCGCACATTATATATTGAGGAAGACAATATAGCTGTCCTGAACTTTCTTGGATTTCAACACCGAGACCGCCGAAGCAAAAAGGACCTAAAGTGCCTGGAATATATGTCTCACACTAGTGGTGTAAAAATTAGATATAGCGGTACTGGAGGAGAGATCTCTATTGGCACGTACTAGGCAGGCGGCTATCATAAATATAAACGAACAAAACAAGTAACAGTCTTTGAATTTGACATCTGGAAGAGGGAATCGAAAAAAATATCAACGTACTGTACAGAAAAGAAAATATACCAAACAGTTAGGATATAAACTTATCCGTATTTGGGAACGTATGTGGGACTTATTCGAACAAAATACACCACCCTAGATGAAAGCCTTAGTCCTAAGAAAGCGTTCAAACGTAGCAGAACGGATTGTTCTCGTTCGTTACATAAATGCAGCGAAAATATAAAAAATCATGTGTGGAAATTACATCACTCTACCCGTGGTAAATGCGCGCTGCCACTTCCAGTTGGTATGTCGACGGTGCATAAGGAAAAGTTTACAAAACGTAAAACGTCAATGGTCTTATTGATTACACAATACTAGCCCCAAGTAGTTTAGAACTGCCAATCATTCAGTTCACATGTAATTACAAATTTCTGTTTGGGTTATGTAGCAACGGCAATTTATGAGAACGTTCTGCTAGCAAGAAATACACAAAGCTCTAAAACGTGGATCTACGCATAGAATCGAAAAAATCCGTGATATTTGGGAATTTGGAACGAAAAAGGCCTGTTTGAAAAGTACGTTGGCAGCTTCCTCTCGATGAAGCAGGAAGCTAGCGGATTTCCCACAGTGTGCGAAACCAAACGCTCTAAGGAAGAATACATGCGGGAATACCGACACGAAAATATCCGTATGAACTCTAATAACGTGCTTTGGAATCCTGGGCTTCGATATATATCGAAACTATTTTTAAATTAACTCTATAGTAAATAGGGTCAACGTACCGACTTACCAGAGTCCAGAGTTGTCACGGACAGTGAGATGTTTCTCAAACTTTTGCTGTCCCGCCAAAATCAGGTATCTACTGTTGCTCCCGTGGGAGATAAAAGCCTCATTGTAACATATAAGGAGAAAGATATTGTTACTGATCCGCTTCATATTTCTTCGAATGTCTGTCTGGTTGCCTTTATATCATCATGGGTACGGTTAAAACTATAGAAACTAATGGAAATTGTAGGCTACGACAGACTTCTATATGGAGATACGGATTCCATTACGTTTATTAAAAATAAGAATGACAAACTCTTGCTTGATACTGGCAGGTATCTCGGCGAACTTTCAAATGAGATTTCTAAGGGATGGGAAATGTTATTATTCATTGGTCTGGGACCTAAAAACTATGCGTACGGCATAAGAGAAATTAGTACCAGTAAAGTCAAAGATGTACTGAAAATTAGGGGGATTACTCTAAATTATAGAACCCAAGATGAAATTATGCGAAACCATTTCTACGACTTAGTTGCCGGAAGGACGCAAAAGGCAGTTATCTTTTCTCCCAACAACGTTCGACGCAAGCCGGGCTTTGTATCAATACCCGAAACAAAGACACCTGGTGACCAAAAGCAAACGACGACGCATTATAAAATACATAACTATAACAGATTAAAAGATGTTACCCTATGGATACAGACAAAACTAAGGACAAACCTTATAAATATAACTATATGAGACTGGTAGGGACGTTTTCTCGTGCTTCTGATAGCATAAAAATTGAATACCCGATTTCCATCAGTTATTTCAAGTCAGGATGTTGCCGTTCATACACCCTTGCACCATCATGATTGCTGGCCTCTCAAGGGCTGGAAAGAGTTTTTAAGTAAATAAACTCTTGCACTATAAAGATACAATGTTTAGTATTACATTCAACGAAATCGTTTGGTGCTACGGAGTGGCAGTGCCAAACCTTAGTGTCAAAACATTAAATTTCATTATGACATTCCCGATATGGAAACTTTTGAAATTGAACGGATTTCATTAGTTATAATTGATGATTGAATGATTGAAACTAATCATGACATTGATAACCTATTTGATAAGTACGCTCATCATATACGCTGAACTGCGATATTTATTGTACAAAACTTATATCCTAAAGGCAAGCTTGCACACGACATTTCTTTAAATTCACATTAACACGTGGTCTTCAAAAATCAAAGAGCAAAATTCCAAATTGAATGTACTTCAACACAAATAATGCCATCACATAGCAAGATTCGGTAAACATATTTGAATAGATTGCAGCTAAACCACATAGGTACTTCTTATTTTATTTAACACAAGAAATGCCAGACGCTTTACGACTACGTACAAATAATTTTTCCGATGAAACCATGTAAAACACATACAGACACCCATAACGCTCAGTTGACGCCGTGATGTCGAGCTTTGAAACGTTACCGAAATGAGCTCCGTGCCCTTTGCAAGTGTGAAGGCACAAACGCAAGCTGGTTATTCAAAAAACATCTGGTGGAGTTATTCGTACCATAGTACAAGTAGCTAAAACAATAAATGGCAACATCTGCCTTTGTCCCCGTCAGAAACAAGGATTACGTCGACATAAGAAGACATTGCGTTCATTGTCTCTTGCACGATCCAGTATAAATCATAGAAGAAGGTTACTTTTGCAAAAGTTTGGTGCTTTTCTACCATTACTGTTAGCACCCAGTTGCGGTAAGCCCAGTTTCATGAAGTGCAGTTCTAGGAAGGCTCTGGAACCGATAACTAGTCTACTTCACAATTCCAAAAATGATTTTGGTACCGGAACATGCAACGGCGCAATTCGCCTCAGACGTAAAATCCAATGAATCACACAAAGAAATATTAGATCATAAAATGGAAACTGTATCAACACGTATTGCATAGGTACTTGGGTCATATCCCTGCAGCAAATCAACCCATTGAATTACCACTGGTGGAATATAATGCAGCAACCACAAGTACTACTACAAATCCATTATTTCAATTCATTCTTGATTCTGTTCCGAAAACATAAAGCCTAAAAACAGGAGTCTTACTAGATATTCTGCAAGCATCCATTCGTATTACTTGGGATCCAACCGGTGTAATAACCATCTATAACACCCTTGTTCCAGAATCCAATATTATTTACCTTGTCAATGACGTTGTAAGACGACGAACACCACGCAATCCAATCGGGATTCAATGCTTTTAACAATTACTTCTACAAATTAACATTCCAAAAGAACTAATTAATTTTCTGTTTAGTGCTGGTGCACAACAACGGGTAACCAAAAGGAAGAAACCTAGTTCAAAGGTAAAGAAACGTACAAGCAACATTTTAAGATCTTTAAAATTTTATATGTTGTGTCATTACCAAAATTGTATTATACGTATACAGAACCATTATCTCTAGGAAGTATTGCTAATCTCAAACAAAAGCACATACACTCAAACGGAAGATTAAGAAATTATTAGCTTCACAGGACGCATACACATTACATTCACCAGCTCGTAAAAAGTTTCCGCGTAAAAAAATAAAATCTGAGTGGTCCGTATGAATTACTTCAAATGGACTTAGCGGATATGCAAGACGTGGCAAAATATAATGATGGGTACATATACTTTTTATGTTCAATCTACGTGTTTTCACGGTATGCGAATTGTATTGCTGTAAAGAAAAAATCGGGACATATAATGGCTGAAGTCATTACACAAATTTAAAAATCATTGAAATTATCACTAACACACTGTCAAACTGATTTAGCGGCAGAATTTTATAACCAATACGGAAAACGCGTCTTTGAAAAGTACGGTGTCAATCATTATAGTGTACATTTAGAAATTGAAGCTGTACTTGTCGAACTATTTATCCGGAGAATAATGGAAAAAATATACAAGTACTTTACGGCAGAAAATACGTACCGGTACATTCACGTATTGTCCAATCTCGTACATAGTTGTAATGACACAACATATTTCACAATCAAAATGGCACTTGTTGATGTAAACGATTAACGTAAATCGTGTATGGCAAATCTTATACGAATAGAAATCCAAAACCAAAACTAAATGTAAGTTGCAGTCAGGAGATTATGTTCGGAAGAGTAAATATAAACATAAATTAGAAGAGGAATACTTACCAAAATGGTCGCGTGAAATTTTTGTCGTTGACTGTTGTGTAAAATGTACACCCGTAACCTATAAAATGAAAGACTGGAATGGAGATCCCATCAAGGGAAGCTTTTACAGTCGCGAACTGCAACGTGTTATTACCTTATTGAAAATATTCTCAAACGTAAAAAAGGGTGGGTCTATGTCAAATGGTTAGGTTATCCTCCAAATATGAATATCTGGGTACGTCGACAAAGCGTCCACTCGTTATCATGACGTCACCCGAACATGTAGATGAATTTTATGTGACGTTACCGTCAAATGCAAGTGTACATGTATTTAACGATAATACAACTGCTTCGTATATAACAAAATTTGTACAACCACTTCATTTGACGGGGGACTGTGTAGTGGGTTTAACAGAGGTTAACCATTCCCTGGAATTTTTAGAATTAGCCAAGAGAAAAGGAAATTATTATTCAAACGGAAGGAAAAAAGAAAACACAATATGATATTAAATTGCCACCGGGGTACTATGATTCCGTACAAAACTTGGTACAAAGTATTCCAAACATGTTTAAAGCACAACAAGAAGTTCAAGCTTTAAAGGAAGCAAAAGAAAAGACAGATGAAATAGAACGGTTTCGACTTATTTTTGCTGAGTTACTTAAAGTAACTGAAATGAATAAAAAATAGAAGTTGAACTTGCTGGCGCGGATGATCCCATCATCCCCGATCACACGGACGTAGATGATGCTACAGCCATTATCCAAGCATGTTGCATTACGATAATGCACGTCATCACGTATTTATTAAACATCGACGTTAACGAAGACGTCAATATGTAATAGGAGTGATGCCTGGGTTAAAAAAAACTAGTAATGATCCAAACATTGAAAATGAGTTTAGTAATGATCCCAACATAGAAAATCACAGCATTCATTATTTTCCACACAGTTGCCAATGACGACCCATGATCGCCAACATTCCAGCACCTTTCCTATCCCTTCGGAAATTAATGTTTGTCTTGATGCGGTCAAGACACAACCTAATATTTGAAAGTTATTTCGTAAAATTAGTGTGCACGCATACCAGTAAGGACAAATGCAATCGCGTATGTTTGATCGTCCGCACTATATTGTAAAGTGACGAGTAATCAGCTGCAGAGTGTGCTAACACAGTACGCGCGATGCACTTGCTGTTTGTTGCCAAACAAGCAGTAGTAAATGGTGGAGTACGCTAGCGAGTAAAAGCATGTGCTCATACTCGTAAACAAATAGTAGTGGAAGACGGACGGAGCCGACTACAACGACCGAAGGCAGCCGACTTAGCAGAAGACAGCGGAGTACTGCAGAGTCAGCAGACCAAAACTGAATAAAAGCCAGCGAGTCAGAGCAACCGGCACTATTCCGCTCCCAGGAATAGTCGCACCCACTCCTCCTACTCACCTTGGTTGGTTCTGTCACGAGAAGGGCCTAAATTCCTCGATCTGATCTGCTACTAGATAGGTCGCTCCTTACTACCGCCAGTACAATTACGTAGTTCGTATGCCAGTACACGTACGTATAGCATTAATACAACTACTCATTTTCGTAATATCCTGAATCATCGCATTCAATTAAATGATGCATCCTGGATGGTGGGACTTCGTGAAATTTGTATTCCACTTACATGTCAAAATGTTCTTGATGGAGGAAATAACTTTTGGTTTGATTTAGCGGATGGAACGAAAGTAAAACATAGTATTACACCGGGATATTAAGCAATCATTCAGAAATTATTGGATGAATTATATACAATTACACCAGCAATACAATTTACGTATTCTAATACGATCCCTCTCAAAACCACGGATAATATTCAAGTCATACGTCTATCGCCTCTCTTGGCATTGCAATTAGAATTCGAACCCAACATTAACATATTAAGAACTGTACAAAACAGTCTTACCTGAGTATCGGATACCCACAAGTGTTTGTGTATACTGATCTCGTACAACCTTAGTATGTAGGTGATACAAAAGCGTCATTGCTACGAATTGTTGCCATGAATGATATAAATCACGGTAAGTGCAAACCATTACATTTTTTTTAAAAAATAATTACTTTCCACTATAGAAATTAAGTTTTTATACCATTGAAATCCAACTGAAGGACCATGCAGAACGTAATTTGCCATTTGTATCCCAAACATTGATGGTGACACTTCACTTTACACGTCTCCCACAATGATAGTTGTACATCGTGGACGCGGAATCCCATATTTCGCAGGACCCGTCTACCAACGGGGACATGGTATTTGAATTTTATTCCGTCGTCTCTTTCGATTTGCAATGCCATTTATTAAACAAGGTGCCAAAGTCGTTGGCCGTCAGGCTCTATAGACAGGATTCCAAGTTGCTGGGGATATGTTGGGAAATCTACCGTTAAAAAGTCCTTAAAAACACGTGTACGGGAAGCAGGATAGCTTCAAAAACCGAAGTGAAAACGAAACTAATTCAGTTGCTTACCGGTAGTGGTAGACGACGGGCACCAAAACGAAGAGCTCCTGTACTTAAGGAGCCATCTGTTAAGCGCCGTTAAGTACAGGTACTAGACCAAGATATACTTTTACCAAAAACCATGTCGTTCCTTACCCCCCAGTAGTAAAGAGTGCTGTACCAATGAATTGGATTAGCTTTGAAAATTGTAAAGTTATGCGAGGTGACGTAGCTGCAGCGGGACCTCCTCTTGAGGCTGATATTGTTGAACCCGTAAATAATTTCTCCATTCCATGTTTGGACAAGTCGATATTTATTTCAATGATTAAGTCATTTCTTCACCTAATGGCACGTATCCCTATCACTTCTATCTTGAATCAAGTCTCATTTATTCCGAAGATTCTACCGTCTACCGATACACATTTGAAAACGGCGTTGTGGTTTAAGGATACCGGTGGGAAATTTAATGCGTTAGGTAAAGCAAATGTTGGATTTAAAAAAAATGTGGTGCAATGGTTGCTGGTAGTGCCTCTATTGAAATGCTAGGGCGTGTTTGCAGGGATATTACAACAACTGATCGTATTCTTTCTAGTAAAGTTAGTGTTAGAGTCAAGTTGAGTCGTAATAAAGATGCATTTTGTCTTAGTTCATCACAAGATTCTTATTATAAGGTTCACTTAGATGAAGTTATTCTGTATGTTCGTCGTATAGAAATCTCTGCTGACGTTGCGCTTCAGCTAAATCGCTTTATGCTTTAAGGTACTGCGAAACTTCCAATGACGCGTGTAGAAACAAGTGTACATACCATACCTGAAAATGTCTCTACGTTCAATCTTGATAAATTATTTTTAGGTAAAGTACCTAAAAGTCTTGTTATAGGGTTTGTTTCAAATAGTGCATTGAATGGTTGCTACGACCTTAATCCCTTCCATTTCCAACACTTTAATCTTAACAAGCTACAAGTCCAGGTTGGACCTAAATTTCATCCTCCAAGTCCCCTTACACCTAATCTTGCTATTAATTTGTATATTCCAAGTTATCATACTTTGATTTCTGGTACTGGTATATTTCATCAAAATGCCGGGCAGACCATTAGACCGGAAGATTATCCAGATTGCTATACGTTATATGCATTAATTTTGTTACCTTCCAACACATTGGAAGACTCTACTTGGCAGGTCGTCAAGGTTCGCCTGTCAATATTAAAAGAGGGTTCAGTGAGCGTCTTCCACAATCCGTTACTTGTGTGGTCTATGCACAGTTTGATTCCCTGATCCAGATCGACAGAGACCGTAATATCTATACGGACAATAGTATCTACATTATTTTACCATACTTACATTAAATATTGAATGGTTATTAGTCACTCTGTCTCAGTAAGTGTATAAAAGGTGGGGGTAAGTTCCTGTTTGCATCTAGACAACGACGGCAGCATGAGGGCAATCACCCACTTTTCAGCGTTTGAGCAAACTGATGACGATGAGTTTATTGTCAAGGAATGGCTATTGTGAATCCCGATGTCAATATAGTACAAAGCTGGATGTTCAGGGATCCATTTTATATTTCCGAATTACCAGGAAGACTTCAATTTGATAACGAATATCTCGCTATGCACATTTTTGGAGTCGACTGGTCCAATAGTGATGTGGCATACAACGATCTTCAGCGCATACTTATCAACTATACAAAGTATATTACTGTACTCTACACCCATGGACACCGGCAACAACAATTCCTGCAACGTATGCTGGGACGAAGTGTAATGAATCTCAAGTATTTACATTGCCCAAAATCATCCAAATTACTGTTTCCTGAAAGTCATTCCGCACATCGACATCATTAGTTTCATACATTTCGGTGTGCATTATCTGAAGCATTGTGTTAGAGCAAGTACTTAACATACCGTGATCTATCACAATAAGTAACCCCTGAGGTCCCAGTAGTACTCAACAATAAGTAGTCCCAGTGCACTTCATGAGGATGAAGAAGAAGTGTCATTCCCTGTGATTATATGGACTGATCAAATATTAAGTACAGTGTTACATGACTATTTAAGTGCAAGCACATTAACAGGGATTTACCCTTTAAATCATCTACTTGCAATAGTGAAAGCACCACCCGCTTTAATTGTTAATTTGAGTCTGTCTGATGAGGAAGGCACACACTGGACGTTAATTGTGATTAATAAAAAATAAGCGTGCCTTCTATTTTGATAGTCTTGCACAAAAGCTGCCAAAACCCATTATATATTTTCTTCGTCGCAATTCCAGTATATCATGTGAATGACGTCCAATATCAAGCTGATGATTCCGCTTTGTGTGGCTTATTTTGCCTAGTGTATATTTATTATAAAGTACGTAATATTAAGATTTTAAACATATTTTCAAAAGCCAACTTACAACGAAATGATCAACTTGTACTGAATCATGTCAAAGAGATACTGAAAAGAAAACAATATTGTAAATAATTTTTTGTATACTATGTAATCTTTTGTAGTAGAGTAGTTTTCTCTGTAATAAAAACCTTTTACCTCCTTTTTGTTTGAGTTTCATTTCATGAAATAAAAAAACGTTCTGTGTAGTATAGATTTATTTTCATATAATGTCACAGTTTCATTGTAGAGATACCATCCACCGCTTTTAATGTTTGTACTTTGATCTAACTTTGTAACTGTATGCAATTACGCAAGGCACATGCATACTCTTGCACTGGTTGCTGATATATACACTTTGATATATCTACTTTGAAATTAAATGTACGTAAGGCAGGACATACTTCATATTCAAGGTTCACAAGATTAGTCAATTGAAAGATTTTACGCAACATCACCATCTTTTCATGACTTTTATAATAAAAGATGGCTCAAGTTTCACATAGTTGCGATACAATATGGCGAATATGCGATACTGTATATCCATTCGATGTATTCCACTCTAAACCAATCAAATTATAAGCTAACCATTCAACTTGTTGATATCCAGTTGCTAAATCAGAACGTTCAAATGTAATTTCATAAGACAACGAAACAATAACGTGGCATCACATGCAACTAGACAAAGGTCTCTGATAATGTATTCACTGTCGGAAATTTCGAAACCTTGCACATCAATAATGTACTGCATCGCACATAATAACGGTGAACAACTAGGGTTCTACTGTTCAAGAATTAAAGGTATTAATAAATCAATACACTCAGGGTAATTTATAAAATAACGACAAACGTTAAAAAATTCGTTTTTGAAATATGAGGATGACCCTGTTCTACTAAAGGTTCATAATAGTCTTGGAAAAGTTCTGTATCGTTCATATGACTTTCAACATGTTGTGCAATCACAGTACCCGTATTCCAAACTTACATTGAATTATGCACTTTATCTAATTACACTCTGAATACAAAATAGGATTGTCTTGTAAATAAGTATTTACTGTTTTCAATATGCATATGTCCACAACATAATCACCGTTATAGCTCGTACACTGACCCATGATCAAAACATAGGTCCACTACATGCACAGTTTCACTATACATGATAATCATGATTACACATAGTTTTCGTTCACTGCACAGTTCAGCTTCACAAACACTGTCTCTTATTGGAGGCGATGCGCTGCACGATCTTTGTCCGCAAACATATCCTCCACTTCTACAATTCGCTTTTTATCAGGCCTTGAATTCCCCAATGAAACTTCTGATTCAGTTCAGATGTTTTCGGATGTTTGACAACTAGATCTTAAACAGGGCTTCAATAATCTTGGAATCACGTAACATGTGCCGAGTTCGAGCATCAAACTCGGGATACACCTGTTCAGGAGACACGTCAGGTTGTATGTATCTTGTTATATGTCCGTGACTTTCGTGCTCCTGTCGATGAAGGCTGTTTCTCGAGCATCCCAAACAAAGCAGGCTTTCAGAGGGTTCCCAAACATCAATGGCGGATCACTACATGCCTCGTCCACCCTCGTACATGCCTCGTTCTGTAATGCGTACAACTGGCTTAGATGCTTCCATCGTTCGTCAGTAACTGTCTCGTAATGTTGTCTAATCCTTATAAGGTAACAACCACTATGCATGTCCGCCAATACCATGCCACCGACACATTACGCATCTGCATAACTCGCACAGAAAGTGGGTGAGGTACTCCAAGTTTCGTTTGTGTGCGTGTCCTTGCTTATTCATATGTGTACATTGCTTGCACCACAAGGGGTTCGTTTTCTCTGTCTCCGAACTGCATCTAATTTGCATAAATGCCGACAAGTACTACATCTGCCTACTCTAGTGAACATAAATTACGAGTGTTTTAAAATAAGGTCTTGAGAAAGATCTGAAAATCTGGGCCGAAACGGGACAAGATGACTGGAAAATTGAGGAGACTGCATAATGAAGAATTTCACGAAGTGTACGACTCAAGCGATGTTGTAAGAATAACGAAATCGTGACGACTAAGATAGGCAGACCACGTAGCTCGGATTGGAGGATAACGAAACTATACTCCGGAGGGAAACAAACCGTTCGGAAGCCCGGGGCGACGTTGGTAGGACAATATTAAAATGGATCCTAGAGAAGTAGATGTTTGTGATGAAAATTTGCTTGATCTTGCCCAGGATAGAACCCGATGGCGATCGTTTGTTACTGCGGCGATGAGCTTAGGAGTTCCGTAACCCGTAGAGTAAGTACGTAAGTAAGTATACAATTCCACGTAACAATATTGCAATTTTCTATCGCATACAATACCGTAAAATAGGCGAATAATGAAAAGTGCATGGAGTGACAAGTGGAATACATTTTGTATCCCTACAGAGAAACTATTTTAGAAGCCAATATACTTCCTCGCGTGAGTTAATTCTTTTACTGCTGTATTCCATAATTAGTTAAAGTCAGTTAAAAATGGTACACTTCGTATAAAAAATTGCGCCTTAGAACACTGTGCAGATAGGCCACCCAACTAATACCTTTGTTCCCATAATCGTATCTGGTAATGATACCCTTCTGTCTCCTTTCCTCCATCTCTACAACGTAACAAAACTGAACAAAGAACATGAACACATAATTTTTCCAGAAATACATGATTTAGTACAGATGAAAGAATAGAAGCAAGATGAAACAGTATACATACGATGATCCATAGAGTAATTTAAACACACACAATGAAAACTTGAAACTCGCAAATATCTGTTAGAGGGAGACAGAGAATGAAAAAAAGAAGAGAGAAGAAGAAGAAGAAAACCGATACAAATATGGAATATAAACGCACTAAAAAGTCAAAAGAACCTAACATTATAAAGTTCAGTTCCCAGAAATCCAACAGCAAAATAAAAGTGACTTTTGGATTTTATATTTGTTCATGACGATTTAGATATATAGCCACTAAAGTTGGTGGTTAGATTAAATACTCGTGATTTCCAGTGAAACTGGAGAGTTCTGAGACATATCTAGGATAAGATCAAAAGGTTAAAACACATGCTGTGCGTGAGCGTGGTTCGGTCCCAAACTCATTGGGATTCATTTAACGAACTGGTTCCGAATATATTACAACAAACCCAGTAGGTAGCGTAGGCTATCCTTCCACTCCAGACTACTAATAAGGTAGTCATCATGTGCAAATTGAGTAAAAGAAATTAGCATAAGACTTGGTATACACATCGTAAATTTTCCCTTGAGGGAGCGCCTTAATTGCCACCGCAATGCCCAGAGTAACTGAGTTTGGTGCCGTTACTGGTTTATTTAATTTATTAGGTAGAGACAGGTAGAGCAAGGTAAATCAATGAAAGGTTCATAGCTTGTGTTTTATTTCTTCACCTTTTATTATAAAAATTACAAGTCCACTACGTTAATAAAAAGAATCTCCCTTACAAACTATTGGAGACTTACTGTTGAGCTACATTCGTATCATTCTCAAATTACTATCTTTCTCTTCCATACGGTTCCATGTGTTGCGGTTGACGTTGGCCCAGACAACGGCTGTTGTCTGGCT